>APFE031657576.1:29232-80276 GCA_000404065.3 Pinus taeda | reverse complement strand
AAGAATTAGATAATACTGATTCCCCCCCCCCCTCTCAGTATTATTGTCAACAAAAACAATGTTGGACTGTACATTTTCTTCCTCCAAAAAATCTCCTCTTGGATTGACTTTCTATCTCTTCTTGTAAATTTTGAACCCCATTCCCTGGATTTTTGTAACTGAAGGGGAAACTCCTCAACTGTTCTTTTCTCCTATTTCTTTGTGGTACTAGAGTCTGTGATGTCATTGTAGAGAGTACCTATTCTTATTCCTCTTGCAAAGCATTTCCTTCCATTGATCCTGGTTCATATATTTTTCTATTTCTGGCCTAGTAGTATGAATGTAGGAACTAGTCTTATGATCTACTCTTAGTTTTGAAATTATTCCAAATGGTCATATGACCAAGTGAAGTTAAGATCAAAATTTATTTACTTGACGAGAATATCTTCTTCTTCGACTATTGTCCTAGTATTGCAAATAAAAGGGTCAACATGTGTTTTGATCTTGAATTGAGATTTCTTCTCGTATATCACAAAGTGCGGCTCATCCATATTAATCATCTGTCTAATATATTCTAGTGAAGAAATTCTCATAGGAATCAATTTTGGAAACCTTCATGGAGGGAATTCATACCCATACACTCTTATCTTAGTGTAATTTTTGTACAAGTACAAGTCACCTATCTTTATTTTCTCACCTAGATATAGAAATATTTTTATCTCAGGGCCTATCCTTGGTTCAACATCACTATTGAATAGGAAAGTAACTGTATACAAGAACTGACTACATAATCACTGAAAGTGAATTCATTGGTATGCTTCCATAATAAGGAAGTCCATTGAATCAAAGATTGGGAGTTCCCTTTTTCAACCAATTTTTGTAATGGAAAATGAAACCTGTCTACCCAATGGAACAAAAACAAATACACTAAAATAGAATCATACTTAAAAACTCCTTCTATAGAAAACTTTAAGGACTATTCATGGATGGAATCTGTTAGGAATTCACTGTAATTGAAGATGACTGAGGGATTTTTACCTATTGAGAAAATTGATAAAAACCCTATGATATCTACATCAATCGACTGATCGTATTGATAGCCCAATAAACAAGAAACTATTAAGATAATTTTCTTTGTCATTTTAGGGAACATGGAGGACAGATAAGGAGGACCCTCCTACCCTACAGGCTCTTCCTCAAACCAAATTTATGGGGTGTGTTTTTCCCTTGCATCTTTTGTGGGTGATGTTTTTTTGTACATCCCCATTTTAGATTGCCTTGTGTTGATTCATTATTAGAGTCTATTTTAATTTCAAAAATTTATTCATGTTGTCAGTTCTATATACAATAAGAAAAATTCTTGAAAAATAATGACCTTAGCTCCTAAACCATCCTCTCTCTACAAGACTCCTCGATAGATAAAAGGAGCCCAATTCGATGAAATGAAAGCAACCTCAAACTTTCATCTCTAGTTCTTTCAAGAAGAAAAAGGGAAATCAAGGATATGGAGAAAAAGGCTAATTATTGGATGGTATTTTTGTTTTTGTATTCAATATTAAGATATTAATGATGATATTTATCTATTTTGAGTTATTATATTTTAATGGCTCCATATACAATGTTTGTATATAAATATATTGAACTAAATATCCTGCCTTTTATTATCATATAACTAATATCATGATTCAAATTGCAATTGCACTTTTGTACATGATTCAATGGAAATTCATAGGATGTCACTTTCAAGTTCCCTATATGTTGTAGGAAAATATGATTAATTTTGGACATCGTTAATTGAACGTATGTTCAAATGAATATTATTAAATAAAACATATAAAGGGTTCCATTACATAAACACATAAAACATGACCATACTTAACTAATATAAGTTATATTTATATGAGATGGGAAAGGAACCCATTCGACAAAATTCCAATTTTTTGAAGCTTAATACACCCTTGAAGGTATAAAAACAAAGAATACCAAAACAATAAGAAGAGTACTTAAGAAATAGTTTAATATTTAGTTATATCAATTCACTTGAGATGATGCATACCCATGCCTAACAACTTTCACACATCTTGTCTTCAACTTTTTTGACCCCAAAAGAGATGGGGGTAGCATCTATGTATGACATGTATCCAACCTCTCTAAGATTATTGGATAACATAATTGAATTATAAAGGGCCTAAAGTTGTGTAGGGTAATGTGTGTATTGCAATAGAGAAGAGAACCAACGGAATTTATTCTTTAACAATCGCAAAATTGATTGGGAAAATAAGAAACTCATCTGAAAGAATGCAATAGTGAGTTAAAGATATTGATTGATCTCTCATTATATAGTACATCAAAAGATGCTGAATATGAATTTATTAGAACTGGTCAATATATAACTAGAAAATATATACTTGAGAATTCACCATCAAACCACTAATAAGATTACATGTGACACCTTTAATACAAATGAAACACCAAGTAAATCACATATAGGTAACTCATTTGAAACTATTTTCGCAATGAGTCATCAACCCTAAATTCTATAGGATATATCTATGAATTTATAGAAAACCATAAATTAAATTATTTTATCATGTATAATGTTCTAACTTATTTTTACCTTAGTTTGTTTTTCACTTTTCCCTTTATGTTCAAAAGGAAAAAATAAAAATGGAAATGAAAATAAGAATTTAAAAAGAAATGAGAAAAGATACAAATTAAAAAAAAACGAAAGAAATGGATATCAATATATATTATATATATATAATTATATATTATATATTAATATATAGATATACATATATTATATTATATATTATTATATATATATATTATATTATATTATATATTTATAATATATATATATATATAGAGAATAGAAGAATAGATATATTATTATCTGAAAAATGTTTAAATAAAAATATCCCTAAGTGAGCGTGGTAGCTAAAATATCACTTTATTTTGTTTTACTATTACTATAATCCTTATATTTTTCAAAGGATTATTTAATTGTAAATAAAAGTGATATGACATTTTTTGTCGAATATAAATGAAGTTTTATTTGTTTGCAATGGATAGGATCGAGCACGCCCAAAACAACGACCCTTGATCCATTGCACCCCCCCTGGATCTTCAGCAGTTAATGGGGAGGGGGGTCTACAAAGAGGATTGCGCGATCCCGTCATTGGGTACATGGTGATTCCACATTCTATGTCATAGCCCCCTCAACAAAATAACTTACTGCCACCACCACCCCCACCCCCGCAAACAAATTCTCCACTACCCTTCTTTTTCCAAGTTTAACTACCAACAACTCCTCCGAATAAATTGGCAGATGATCATTGTTATTTATTTATTCCTACCAATGTTTCATTACAATAAATTCTACATGCCAACGACAGTTAAATCACTCCAATGATTATCCATTCCCTAATAAAACATTTTCATATATTCAAATTAAATCAATTTCATTATGTAAATTTCTACAATTCAAAGAACATCTCTGTCAGAGAAATTATAGCAAACAACGATCGTCAATCACTATTTCTAGCCTGCAAACACCACATTCAGGTAAATCATTTTCAATTTTCTCAGAATTTTGTTTTTCTTGGATTGCTTCATATAAAGGAAAGTAAAAAAATGGTTGCAGATAATCCCCTCTTGCATTGTGTGATAAACCTAGATGAACTCTTATTAGTAAATGCTCATTTTAAAATTATAGAGGATAATTGTGAATTTGATCTATATGAACTACAAAATTGGGCTTTTCAAAGGTACCAAGGTACCAGTGATGAATTTATTTTTTGGAGTCCCTATTTCCTCATATTTGTTTCCCACAAACGTATCATTTTTCAGAGTTTGTTTCTTGGTGTGGAGCTTGATATCTATCTAGCCAAATAGTTTTAATAGCTCAAAACAATGAAGCCCTTTTGTACATGACTTCTAAATCAATCTACCAAGCCCTCCAACTAGATTGAAGAAAATTTGCATCCATTTTCTACTGATTCATTAATGTAAATTTAGTAAAAACTGTCATTTTCAGATAAAACTCATATCTTTGAATCTTTTGTGCTTGAGAATTCTGAATTACCCAAGACCAATCCTCCCTATTCTGCTACTATGATACCTAAATTTTCTAGATAGGTTATTTCCTCAATGTTATGTATATTAGTATACCCCAGTGACTGATGGGTTCATGAATTAATCTTAGGCTTCCTCTTAGTTTTCTCTTATGGTTAAAAAACATCAATAATTTTCAACTACTGTTAGGTTTTCTCAAATCAAATTCATAATTGATTCTTAAAGTTTAGTGCAAAAGATTCCTTCAAATATCAATCAGCTCTAGTGTACTTGTTTCTATATCATCAGGCTGGAAGGTTTAAGTTCCCTTTTCAAATGTTGGATGTTCCAGGTGCCCCATAGTCAATCCTTCATTGGACATCATTAGTGAGAAATACGTACGAAGAATCCTGATTTAGTGATTGTGTTAATCAATTCTTGTACATGGCCAATTGTTTATTAAATAGTGATGATGTTCTTAAAATTTCAACTAAAATTAAGAGAATTTTACACCTAAGTGAATAGACTAAAGTTGGAGACTAGTATTTATACCCTAATTTCAATGAAATTACAATTAGAATATTCTGACGCATAGGAAATAGTTACGTATAACTTGGTCTAGTGTGGAGTTAGGTAAAGTGTGTTTCTTTACTATGTACTTTTGTAACTTACAATCTGAAGGTCACGATATGTAGTGATCCAACAGTTCATTATCTCCTCGGTATTACTGACACTTGATCCGTGGCTTAGCACATGATTGGTACATTATCTTTATTTAAAGAGCATGGAGGGTCATTTTTAGGGTAACCTTTCATGAGAGAAGCTTATGTAAATTTTCATTCTTTTATTAATAAATTGCTTGAAGTGGCCGCGTTGGCTCAAGCCATGCACTATTTCCCTCTTTGAGGGTTTTAACCACATAAACAATATTGGTGTATTGATTTGTGATTTGTTTGTTAGCACTGTCCTTTGGTGTTCTATCTAAGGAACCTATCTTGTAAATTCCTACATGGTATTAGAGCTATTTGAGGGTTGCATTCGTTCGTGATCCAAATCTGAAGCTGGTATAACTGCATCTGACTGTTGTTTCCTAGATCTATTGTTACTGACTGCTTTCAGTCCAAGAGGACTACTCTCTTATGTTACAAGAATTTGTTCCAATGAGGATCCCCTTTTGTTTGATGTGAAAAGGTTTGTGGTAGCCCTAGCTATGTCATTTTTAAGATCTGGAGGTATACAATGTTTATTTGTAATTTTTAGTTATTTTCTCTTTGTTTATTTCGGTTTATTTAGCTCTTTGTTTTTTTTTATTACTAGATGTACACCTTTCATTTCTATGTATGCTCTTTTCCCCATGACTCTATACAATCCAGACAAATCAAAAATAGAAAGGAAGGATTTTTCTCATGTGTATGCTCTTTTCTACTGCACCTTACTGTGATCTCGGAAAATCAGAAACATTGAGGAAAATATTTAGTTTTTGGCTAAAGCTAACTTCAAGCCATAAGGCATTTTTTTTCATATGTCCTTGTTGGGTTTAGTGTTTTTTGTTTTTTAGGCCAAAAAGAGCTTTCTCGAGTAAGCATGCACCCCAAAGCTTCAATGACTAAAAAAAAAAACCCTTGCTCTTTTCCAAAAATTACTAACCTTTTAATCTAGCTCACTTGGTCCAAAGCTACTTTATGAGAATAGAGGTCTTGATTTCAAGTGTTTATTTTTGTTGAGCCAATTAGGTTAAGTTTGGAAATGGGGTGGATTTCTTTTAAATATAACATTATCATTCATTCCCACACTTCGTCGGCATCTTCAACACCTTTTCTTCAAAAATCCATAACTTCTTCATCCATAAGCCATTTTCAGAGCCGTTTTTTTTAATCAGCCTAATTTTTCAAGATATTTCCATTGGAATACTTAAATTTTAGCATCTATAGCTTTACTTTCTATTAAAATAAAAAGTACAGGCCAAGTTATTCTTGACAGCACCAACTACTTCCAATGGTGGTACTACATTGTTGATTTACATAGAAGTAAAGGTCTTTACAGAATAGCCTAAGGCCAAGAAACCAAACCGAAAGATGAAGATAAGATAGCTAAATGGGAAAATAGGTAATATCAAGCACGTGGGTTGATATGGATGTCTATTTCTCCAGACCCCAGATTCCATACCGCAGAACTTGATACTCCTAATGAAGCAATGACACATATAGCTAAATTGTTTTGAGTTAGAAATGAACTTAGAGCCCAACAACTCGAAAATGAGTTGCTTACATTGGACCCCAATAATTTTTCTTCCATTGAAGATTTTTTGTCCAAGTTTAAGACCCTTAGACTTCTCTTGGAAGGTGTTAAAGTTGATAAATAAGATGGTAACCTTATCTATTCCATTCTTACTAAGTTCGGACCAACCTACTTTGTGTTTGTTTCCACCTTCCACTCTACAAGAGAAGCCTTCATTTATCAATTACAAGACTACAAGTCCCTTTCATTTTATGCCTTTTGTGATTCTTTAATAAGAGAACAAGAAACACTCTTACATATTGGTCTTCTTAATCTTGGAAACTCTTTCAAGAAATCCTTAGCCACACAGCAGTAACCAACATCAAAGAATCCTAAGGTGTCGTATTCTAAAAGGAATGGTCCTAAACCAAACAAGGGTCCTAAGCCATTCCAGTCCCAAAATGAAAAATCATTTCAACAAAATAACAAGGCAAATCAAAATAAAGGGAAGAAGATTGATAGACATTGCCACTTTTGTAATCGAGATGGCCACTTAGAATCCAAATGCTTTAAGAAGATGGGAGCCTTGGGAGCAGCAATGAAGAAGCATAACATCCATTTGGAGCACTCAACAACTTCAACTTCATCTTCAAGAATAACAATTTTTGCATGTTGTTGTCAAGCATCTCGGTCTAGATATGCACTAAATCTATCTTCTTCTTCTCATTCTCATGAGTGGCTCATTGATTATGGATCTTCTTATCACATGGCCAAAAACAAAGCCATGTTTTCTTCTTTAAATGATTGTAACACCAAAAATATATATGTTGGTGATGATATATCTTTTAGTGTTGTAGGGACTATGACTGTTCATATAGACAATGGTCAATTCAATAATGTATTATGTGTTCCAACCTTATCCTGCAACGTTCTATCCGTATATCAAATAACTCATTCAAGTGAAGGTAAAATCGTTGAATTTTAACCGCACAATGTTGTAAATAAGGGCCTAAGAGATCCTAGATAAATTTTAGCTACTGACATTGCCTATGATTCTACAAGGTTGTATAAGTTTAACAACTTTGGGTCATCAAATCTTGCCTCAGTATTTGTTTTTCATAATGATGAAGTGAGAAAACTTTGGCATGAGTGATTTGCTCACTTAAACTATCGCTCCCTTCAAAATCTATGTAAAGAAAATATGGCGACAGGTCTTCTTATGGTATCTTGAAGAGATGGTGTTTGTTCCAAATGTGTACTCGGAAAACATAATCGGGATAGTTTTCAAAAACATGCCTTTCGGCATGCGTCAGCCCCTTTACATATTGTGCATAGTGATTTATGTGGTCAACTTCTAGTTGTTTCTTTCTTTAGCTACAAGTACATCTTAACTTTCATTGATGATTTCTCCATACGCACTTGGGTATACTTCTTAAAACTCAAGAGTGAAGTATTTAACATGTTCTTGGCCATTAAAGACTTTGTTGAAAAACAATCTAGACATCAAATTCTTAAGCTAAGATCTGATAATGGCAGAGAATATGTTAACAACAAATTCATCAACGTTTGCACCGAGAATGGAATTCAAATGCAACATATTGTTCCATATACTCTACAACGAAATGGTGTAACTAAAAGGAAGAATCACACCTTAAAGGAAATGACTAATTGTATGCTTCAATCTAAACGACTTAGTCTTAATTTTTGGGCAGAAGCAATTAACTGCGAAAATTACATAATAAATCGCACTCCTACTAAGGTTTTAAAGAATGTAACTCCAGAAGAAGCATGGAGCTCAATTAAACCATATGGAAGTCACTTTCGTGTTTTTGGAAGTGAAGCGTAGGCCCATATTCCAGATGAGAAACATAAAGATTTAGAACCTAAGAGTGAAAAAAATATTTTTTTTGGATATTCTGAAGTTGTCAAAGGACATATACTTATTCCACTTAAGTCCAAAATTTTTATCATTAGAAGAGATGTAAAGTTCGCTGAAAATATATCGGCCTACGAGCCTAGTTCGATGGATGTGCCACCTTTCTCTATCCCTTCCACTTCTGAAAATATTTCTTCTTCAAATGATGAGAATGAGGATGACAATCCTCCCCCACCTTCTCAGGATCCTCCTTTAGCTCCTCAACTTCCAAAATGGGTCCGTGCTACTCGGGATGTAGCAGGTCCTCTTGATAGTGATCTAACAGATCAGCGATGTAGACATTCTCAGTTCGATAGGGCCTCTTCTTTACTAGCTCAAGCTTCATCTAATTATGATCCTGACACCTTTGCAGAAGCTTCAGGCAATCCAGTTTGGGATGCAGCTATGAATGAAGAATATCATTCATTATTAGCAAATGGTACATGGGATCTTATTCCCATTCCAAAGGGACAAAAACTTGTTAGATGCAAATGGTTTACAGAGCCAAGTATGGACCAGATGGAAAAGTTGACAAACAAAAATATAGTCTTGTTGCTAAGGGTTTTCACAATTTGAAGGCATTGACTATACTGAAACCTTCTCCCATGTTACCAAAATGAACTCTATTCACCTTGTTCTTTCCCATGATGCCTCTTTCAAATGGGAAATCCATCAGATGGATGTTAAATCTGCCTTCTTGCAAGGGGACTTGTATGAAGAAATCTATATGGAACAACCTATTGCCTTTATAAAAATAGAATACAACCTTGTATGTTGGATTAAGAAATCCCTTTATGGTCTCAAGCAAGCCCCTCAGGCATGGTATGCCAAAATGGATTGCTTCTTTTAGAAACTAGATTTTCTAGGTGTCATTCTGACAATACTGTCTACACCAAGAAAGCGAGCAACTCTCTTATAATTCTTGTTATTTATGTTGATGATCTTATCCTTACTGGTAGTGATCCCAAACTTATAAAGCATGTGAATTCTAGCCTTAAAAAGAATTTTTAAATGACAAAATTAGGACACTTTCATTATTTCTTGGTCTTCTAGTCTTGCAATCCAAGGAAGGTATTTCCATTTCCCAGTCCAAGTATGCATGTGATCTTCTACGCCATTTTCAAATGGAAGACTGTAAGCCAACCCCTTCTTCTTTTTAGTCTAGGGCTAAAATTTGAGTCACTTGTACTTCCCCTAAAGTTGATGCTACCATATATCATCAACTTGTAGGAAAACGTTGGTATCTCACCCATACTCATCCTGACCTTTCCTTTGATGTTGGCCTTATTGCTTGATTTATGCAAAATCCACATGAAAGTCATTGGAAAGTAGCTAAAAGAATACTTTGTTATGTTCAAGGTATAGTTCAGTTTGGGATTCATTACAGTGAAAAAGCATCTCCTCTATTGGTTGCTTTCACTAGTTCTGATTGGGCTAGCGACCTTGATGATTGGAAGTCTACTGCAGGTTATGAGTTGACTGTTGGTTCAGGACCTATTAGATGGGCTGGAATGAAAGAAAGTGCCATTTCTCTTTCTTCAACAGAATCAGAGTATCGTGGTTCTATAGAAGCTAGTAAGGAAGCCCTATTACTTCATCAGATCCTGCCAAAGTTTGGCTTTTAGTAGTAGCATCCGACTACACTTGGGTGTGATAATCAAAGTGCCATTCAACTATGCAAAGATCTAGTCCAACATCAACACAAAAAACACATTGAAATGCACATGCACTTCATCAGAAATCTCATTCACGACCATGTTCTTGAAGTGCAATATTGTCCAACAGATGATCAAGTTGTAGACATATTTACAAGGGATCTCACAGAGGCAAACTTTAATAAACTTCGATTTATGGTTGGAGTTCAAGAAGTTGTCACTAAGTGGGGATATGCTCTAATGCCTCCTTCCTTCTCCTATTGTGTCATATTTGTAGATCCTTCAATCCTATCCCAAGTTCTTCTTAAGGGGGGATGTTAGGATATTCTAACACATAGGATATAGTTAAGTATAACTTGTTCTAGTGTAGAGTTATGTAAAGTGTGTTTCTTTACTATCTATTTTTGTAACTTACAATCCGACTGTCATGATATGTAATGATCCCACAGTTCATTCTCTCCTCAGTATTACCGACACTTGGTCCATGGCTTAGCATCCGATTGGTCCATGATCTCTATTTAAAGAGCATGGAGGTTCATTTGTAGGGTAATTGTTCATGAGAGAAGCTTATATAAATTTTCATTATCTTATTAATAAATTGCCTGAAGTGGCTGCGTTGGCTTAGGTTGTGGACTGCTTCCCTCTTTGAGAGTTTTAACCAAGTCAACAATACTGGTGTATTGATTTGTGATATGTTTTTGAGCAGTGTCCTTTGGTGTTTTGTCCGAGGAACTTATCTTGTAAATTCCTACATTACGGATGTGAGTTGCAACCATACAAGTTGCTTGTATTTGTCACAATGAGAATTTTTATCTTGAGTATATTAGGAAAATGATGAATGTAGATGATGTTCACTTTCTTCCTTGAAACAAAAAATCATAGTTTAAATTGAAAGCACAAGTCAACCCTTTTAGAGCTAACACAAGAGTTGCAGCAAACAAGGTTGATGTTTTATTAAAACCAAGGAATTTCAAATTCACTTTTAGTTTAAGTTGATCTTATAACCCATTGGGAATTATATCCTTAGTAAGAGTTTCACAAAAATTAACACCTTATGCGCACGTGCCTAAACCAAAAGTTGAGTAGTATGAAAATAAAGATGATTGGGATGAGAATAATTTGTAGGAAGTTTAGGAGTGAGTATCTAGTCAAGCAATAATGGAAACTCCAAGAATGATAGACAAAGAACTAAAGAAGCAGAGAGAAAATGTATCACTAGCAGGTTCAGAGTTAGAAGAATCACATTTTCAAGTGAATAAAAGGAATAATAATATAAATATTGATGAAGAATCTTTAGAAGCTCAAACTTTTCAAGAGTTGACTATTGTTATATTGTCATCAGAGTCCCATTTTTCTCTACAACAAAGATAAGAAACCATATCTTTTTCTTCTTCTATTTCATCTCATTCCTCAAGGTAACAAAGCATATTTTTCTAAATTCTTGGAAATGGAAAAGATGAATCAATCACTCAAGACTTTGACATATGTAGAGATTTGGAATCTGTATTCCACAATGCAGAAAATTTTATTTTTAGCACTAGACAATGATAAGGGATAGTTCCAACTAGCATTTTGGGACGAAATATTATTGTACCAAGGAAAACTGAGGATTACAAAACTTCCTTGTTTCCTTTTTACACCAAACATATTCATCCCATAGATCAAATTGATCTAGAAAATCAAGCAAGGGAGATGATGTACTCGTCCTTAACAAGTTATGCCACGATAGCTTCTAAGTTGTAAGCATCACCAAATAACATTCATTCCCAATTAAAACTAGAAAAATGCTCTTCTTTAGTTAAGGAAACAAGGATCAAAGGACTTGAATATCTAATTCTAAAATTAGTATTACATCCAAAATATGTTAACTTAACAGAAGATAAAATCAATAATAGAAATGCAAATATTTAGGAATTAAGGAAACAATTAAAGCTTCCCACCTTTGAACATCCATAAGAACAAGAATTTGGCTGATTAGAAAAGGAAAAATAAAATATGCTTAAAATGACTGTTGAACAAAATATGCAGATTCAAAATATGGAAGAAGAAATGGATAAGTTGATTAAAGAAAGAGAGTAGAAGTTCAGTATTACCACTGCCATTCCCATAGTGACAAATTCTATAGTAGGTACTTCTACAATAGGGACATCTACAGAAGCAATAGTCAAAGTAGAAATAGAGTCTAGTGGTTCAACAGAGAAATTGCTAAAGGCCATGGGATATTTATCTTTGAAATATCAAGAAAATGATAAACTCAAGATACAACTGGAAAATGTTCAAGAATAGAAAAATCAAGTCTAATAATGCATATTTGGCTGAGATTCAAAAGAATTATAAGCTAACTAAGAAATTAGAAACTTATGAGAACGAATCGTTGATTGGCCAACTAAGCTTAGGCCAAAGAAAATATTTGGATTGACATCAATGCATTAGTAACTTAATTATGGCCTTCAATTAAAATTATTTTTGAACATCAAGATTTATTGCAGAGATCAAAAGCACTAGTAGCAGAAATAAAAGAAGTTATACACCACAAAACAAGAGATGCCAGAGGGATAATTAAATTATTAAACTCTAAATGAAGGATTAGAGTGAAGAATATGTGACTGAAGATAGAATTGAAGTAGTCCTGGAGGTAAGAAAATTTTTAGCCAAAATAAACTTGATGTTATAGCTTGAGAATAAGTGTTAAAAATTAGAAGTTCAGATAAAAAAACTTCACAGAAAATTCAACACTCTACATGAGAAAGGAATCCCAGGTTTGCAAGGTATATGTGGAAAATTGATTCCACTTAACGATTACCAACATAGGGTACATGAGATAGGAGTAGACAAGGCTAATATTTCCAAAATTAGAGGAGTTATAACTGGAAAATATTTCATCGAAGGCTTAAATTATGACTTATTTATTCAACATGAAATTAAGCATATGTTTCTAACTAGGCCTACTTTTGAAAAATATGTCAAAGTTGATGAGCCATACATAAAGCTATTAAATATTTACATCCCTTATGAGAATAAGTGGGATAAATCATGTGACCTCATTGAATAGAACAAAATGTTAAATTTCAGGAGAACATAACAGATTAAAAGGAGTAGTGAATAGAAAAGCAAATTTCTATCTACAATCATCAAATAAAAACCCTCGAAATTTGTGCAAAGTGTTCAAATCAGTTCAGATTTTCTATTTTTAGTACTATTTTTGTAATATTTCAATTATATTGGATGATATTATATTTTGCAATCAATTTTCATTCATGTCTAGATATTTTGATTCAGACTCTATAAGTACTTTTTAATTCAAGGAAGAAAGGGTTAAACCCTTGTGATGAACGAGTGACATGCTTCTAATTTTCTAAGTTATTTCTGAAGCTAATATAAGGATCATGGACTCATTTTCAGCATATTGTGTATCTCTGTGAGTTCTTCTGGTTATTCAAATATGTTTTCATGTTTTCTTTTATGTCCACATGTTCAAGGTAACATAGAATTTTGGGTAGGATTAGATTGAATTTCAATACCTCTGAAAGCCCCTGCAAAGTCATAATTATTAAAAGAGATTAATTTAATAACAATTTATTTCTTATTTAATTCTTCTAATTGATAGAATATTCTAACACACACGAAATAGTTAAGTATAACTTCAAGGTCTAGTGTAGATTTAGGTAAAGTGTGTTTCTTTACTATGTACTTTTGTAACTTACAATCTGATGGTCACGATATGTTCTAAACATGAAGTGATTTGATGGTTCATTCTCTCCTTGGTATTACCGACACTTGATTCGTGGCTTGAAACCTGATTGGTCCATGATCTCTATTTAAAGAGATTGAAGGGTCATTTGTAAGGTGATTGTTCATGACAGAAGATTATGTAAATTTTCTTTCTTTTATTAATAAATTTCCTGAAGTGGTCGTGTTGGCTTAGGTCACGGATTGTTTCGCTCTTTGAGGGTTTTAACCATGTCAAGAATGTTGGTGTATTCATCTATGATCTGTTTGTGAGAGGTTTCCGTGGTGTTCTATTCGAGGAAATTAACTTGTAGATTCCTACATGATATTTGTGCTATTTGAGGGTCGCATCCATTGGTGATCCAAATTTGAAGCTGGTGCAACTGCATTTGAGTGTCATTTCCTAGGTTTATTGTTTCTGACTACTTCTAGGCTGAGAGGACTACTCTATTGTTCTAGGAGCATCTGTTAGAGTGAGGAAACCCTTTCGTTTCATTCAAAAAGGTTTATGGTAGCCCTAGCTATGTCATTTTTAAGATCTAGAGGTATACATTCATTATTTGCATTTTTAGTTATTTATCTCTTGATTTATTTCATTTTATTTAGCTCTCTATTGTTTTATTACTGGATATATACCTTTCATTTCTTTGTATGCTTTTTTCCCTATGACTCTGTGTGATTTGGGAAAATCATAAACAAAAAAGAAGGATTTTTCTCATGCATATGCTCTTTTCTGGAACCTTAGTGTTATCTAGGAAAATTAGAAACATTGAGCAAAATATTTAGTTTCTGGTGAAAGCTAGCTTCAAGCCATATGGTTTGGCTTTTTTTGCATGTCTATGTTGGGTTGTGTGGTTTTTTGTTTTTAGGAAAAAACGGATTTTTTAGGTAAGCGTGCACTCCAAAGCTTCAGTGACTAAAAAAAAATAATTCCTTCCTCTTTTCCAAAAATTACTAACCTTTTGAACTAACTCACTTGGTCCAAAGTTACTTTATGAAAGTAGAGGTCTTGGTTTCAAGTCTTTCTTTTTGGTAAGATACTTTTTCAAAAATCACATGTAACTTATTTTTTAAACTTACTTTACGTAAATGTGTTCTCACTCATTATAAAATGTGACTCACTTATAATTATAAAGTCTCTTTATCTTTTATTTAAGTTACAATTTAGTGGGTAGCTCATAAAGTACCATTGTCAAAGTGATTTCACTTATTTATAAAAATGGGTCACATAAAAATTTTTCAAAAGCGATCTAATTAGATTAAGTTTCAAAAGAGGGGATTTTTTTAAATCTAACATTATCATTCACTTCCGCACATTCACGTACTTCATCGAAATCTTCAACAAATTTTCTTCAAAAGGACATAACTTCTTCATCTGGAAGCCAATTTTAGAGTCGTTCTTTTAATCAGCCTAATGTTTCAAGATATTTTCATTGGAACACGTAGACTCAACATCTACAACTTCATTTTCCATTAAAATAGAAATTTCATGCCAAGATATTCTTGACAACACCAACTATTGTGAATGGGTGTCCTACATGGAGGATTTACTTAGAATTAAATGTCTTTATAGAATAGGCTCAGGCCAAGTGTCTAAACCTAAATATGAAGATAAGCAGGCCAAATGGGAAAATAGGCAAGATCAAGCACGTGGGTTGATAGGGATGTGTATTTTTGCAAACCTTATATTACATACCCAAGAAGTTGATACCCCTGATGAAGTGATGAAACAACTCAATAAAGTTTTTGGAATTAAAAATGAAATTAGAGCCCACCAACTTGATAATGAGTTTCTTACTTTGGACCCGAATAATTTTTCTCCCATTGCAGATTTTTTGTCCAAGTTCAAGACCCTTGGACTACTCTTGGAAGGTGTTAAGGTTAAGAAAGAAGATGGTAGCCTTATCTATTCCATTCTTACAAGGTTTGGACTAGCCTACTTTGTGTCTGTTTCCATCTTCCATTCTACTAGAGAATCCTTTATTTCTCAAGGACAAGACTACAAATCCTCCTTTTTTTATTCCTTTTATGATTCTTTAATAAGAGAACAAGAAAAACTCTTACATATTGGTCTTCTTAATCTTGGAAACTTTTCTAAGAATGAACGAGCCACCCAAAAACAACAAATTTTAAAGAATCCTAAGAAGCAACATCCTAAAAATAATGTTCCTAAACCAACCAAGGGTCCTAAGCACTTTCAGTCTCAAAATGAAAAATAAATTCAACAAAATGACAAGGCAAATAAAAACAAAGGGAAGAAGATTGATAGACATTGCAACTTTTTTAATTGACATGGCCACTTAGAATCCAAATTCTTTAAGAACATGGAAGCCTTGGAACTAGCAATGAAGAAGCATAACATCCATTTGGAGAACTCTTCATCTTCAACTTCATCTTTAGGAATAACACTTTCTGCATGTGGTTTTCAAGCATCTCGTTCTAGTTATGCACTAAATGTATCTTCTTCTTCTCATTCTCATGAGTGGCTGATTGACTCTAGAGATTCTTATAACATGGCCAAAAGCAAAGCCATGTTTTCTTCTTTAAATGATTGTAACACCAAAAATATATATGTTGGTGATGATAGGTCTCTTAGTGTTGTAGGGACTGGAACTATTCATCTAGACAATGGTCAATTTAATGATGTATTATGTGTTCCAACCTTATCCTAGAACCTTCTATCTATATACCACATAAATTATTCACTTGAAGCTAAAACTGTCAAATTTTCACCTCATGATGTTGTAACTAAGGACCTAAGAGATCTTAGACATATTCTTTTATCTACTCATATTGTTGATTATTCTACAAGGTTGTATAAGTTTAACAACTTTGGGTCATAAACTCTTACCTTGGTCTTTGTTTCTCATAATGATGAAGTGAGAAAACTTTGGCATGAGGGATTTGGTCACTTATACTACCGCTCCATTCAAAATCTATATAAGGAAAATATGGTTACAGGTCTTACTATGGTATCTTGCAGAGATGGTGTTTGTTCTAGATGTGTACTCAAAAAATATCATTGGGATAGTTTTGAAAAGTGTGCCTCTTGGCATGCATCAACTCCTTTACAACTTGTGCACAATGATTTATGTGGTCCACTTCTAGTTGTCTCATTCTCTTGCTACAAGTATTTCTTAACTTTGATTGATGATTTCTCCAAACACACTTGGTTATACTTCTTAAAACTCAAGACTGAAGTCTTTAACATGTTCTTGGCCTCTAAGGCCTTTGTTGAGAAACAATTTGGACATCAAATTCTTAAGTTAATATATGATAATGGCAAAGAATATGTTAACAAAAAATTCATCAATTGTTGCACAAAGAATGGAATTCAAATGAAACTTTATGTTCCATATACTCCACAACAAAATGGTGTAGCTGAAAGGAAGAATCACACCTTAAAATAAATGGCTAATTTTATGCTTGAATCTAAAGGGCTTAGTCTTAATTTTTGGGCAAAAGAAATTAACTGTGAAAACTACATAGTAAATTGCACTCCTACTAAGGTTTTAAAGAATATCACTCCAAAAGAAGCATGGATCTCAATTAAACTAGATGTAAGTCACTTTCTCTTTTTGGAAGTGAACCATGGGCCCATATTCCAGATGAGAAACATAAATCCTTAGAACCTAAGTGTGAAAAATGCATTTTTGTTGGATATTATAAACATCTCAAAGGATATACACTGCTTTCACCTAAATCTAAAAATTTTATCATTAAAGGAGATGTAAAGTCTACTGAAAATATATCGGCCTACAAGCATAGTTCACGGATGTGCCACCTCTCTCTATCCCTTCTACTTCTGAAAATATTTCTTCTTCAGATGATGAAAACGAGGATGAAAATCCTCCCCTAGCTTCTTAGGATCCTCCTTCAGCTCCCACCTTCCAAAATGGGTCTGTGCTACTCAGGATGCAGCATGTGCTCTTGCAGGTGATCCTACAGATTAGCAACATACACATTCTTATTTCGATGGATCCTCTTCTTTACTAGCTCAGGCTTCAATGAATTATGATCCTGACACCTTTGCAGAAGCTTCAAGTCATCTAGATTGGGTCGTAGCTATGAATGAAGAGTATCTTTCAATATTGGAAAATGATACATGGGATCTTGTTCCTCCTCCAAAGGGAATAAAACCTATTAGAGGTAAATGCGTTTACAAAACCAACTTTGGACTGGATGGAAAAGTTTATAAACATAAAGATCGTCTTGTTGCTAAGGGTTTTTCACAATTTGAAGGCATTGACTATACTAAAGCCTTATCCCCTATTGCCAAAATGAACTCTATCTACCTTGTTCAATCCCTTCTTGCCTCTTTCAAATGGGAATTCCATCAGATGGATGTTAAATCTACCTTCTTACATGGGGACTTGCATGAAGAAATCTATATGGAACAACCCCCTTTCTTTATACAAACATACTATAGCCTTGTATGTTGACTTAAGAAATCCATTAATGGTCTCAAGCAAGCCCCTCAGGCTTGGTATGCCAAAATGGATAGATTTCTTTTAGATACTGGGTTTTGTACGTGTGTTTGTCACAATAATGTCTACAAAAATAAATTGGGTAAGTCTCTTATCATTCTTATTCCTTATGTTGGTGATATTATCCTTACTGGTAGTGATCCGAACCTTATAAACCATGTGAAGTCCAACCTTAAAAAGAAGTTTGAAATGAAAAAATTAGAACACTTGGATTATTTTCTTAGTCTTTAAGTCTTGCAATTCAAGGAAGGTATTTCCCTTTCCCAGTCCAGGTGTGCCTGAGATCTTCTATGCCACTTTCACATGGAAGTTTGTAGGTCATCCCCTTGTCCCTTTCAATTTGGAGCCAAAATTTCAGTTACTTGTACTTCGCCTGAAGTTGATGATACCTTACACCGTCAGTTTTTAGGAAAACATTTGTATCTAACCTATTCTCATCCTGACCTTTCCCTTTTTGTTGGACTTATTGCTTGGTTTATGTAAAACCAACATGAAAGTGATTAGAAAGAAGGTAAAATAATAATTCGTTATATTTGAGGTAAAATTCAGTTTGGAATTCATTACAATGTAGAAGCATCTCCTCTATTGGTTGGTTTCACTGATTCTAATTGCGTGGGTGACCTTGATGATCAGAAGTCTATTGAATGTTATGTCTTCACTCTCGGTTCTCGACCTATTACATGGGCTTGCAAGAAACAAAGTGCCATTTCTCTTTTTTTAGAAGAAGCAGAGTGTCATGGCACTATAGAAACTAGTAAGGAAGCCCTGTGGCTTCGTAAGATCTTGTCAGAGTTTGGCTTTCAATAGGAGCATCCGACTACACTTTGGTTTGATAATCAAAGTTCCATTCAAATATGCAAAGATCCAGTCCAAAATCAACATAGTAAACACATTGAACTACACATGAACCTCATCGAAAATCTCATTCATGACCATGTTCTTGAAGTGCAATATTGTTCATCCGATGATCAAGTTTCATATATCTTTACGAAGGCTCTCATAGAGGTGTAGTTTACTAAAATTCAATTTATGGTTGGAATTTAGGAAGTTGTCACTAAGGGGGGATAGGCTCTAATGCCTCCTTCCTTCTCCTATTGTGTCATATTTGTAAATCCTTCAATCCTATCACAGGTTGTTCGTTAGGGGGGATGTTAGGATATTTCGACACATAGGAAATAGTTAAGTATTACTTGGTCTAGTGTATAGTTAGGTAAAGTGTGTTTCTTTACTATGTATTACTTGGTCTAGTGTAGAGTTAGGTAAAGTGTGTCATGATATGTTCTAGACATGAAGTGATCAAACGGTTCATTCTCTCGTTGGTATTAATCAGACTTTATCTGTGGCTTAACACCCGATTGGTCCATGATCTTTATTCAAAGAGCATGGAGGGTCATTTGTAAGGTGATTGTTCATGAGAGAAGCTTATGTAAATTTTGTTTCTTTTATTAATAAATTTCCTGAAGTGGTCGCGTTGGCGTAGGCTGTGGATAGTTTCCCTTTGAGGGTTTTAACCATGCCAAGAATACTGGTATAGTGATCTATGATTGTTTGTGAGTGGTATCCTTTCATGTTCTATCTGATGAACTTACCCTGTAAATTCCTACACTAAATATTTTATTTGTTTCCTTCTGTCATCTTTTCTGCATGGAATATTTTGCTATAAAAAACTTATATATGCATCTGTTTTATATAACAAATTATATCCAATATGGATGTTTAAGGAATTATATATCTTCTTATTCTTATTTCAAAATCATTTTAAATATTAATTCTATTAACAATGAAGAATGAGCCCTTCTTGCTTCTCAAAAATACTTAGGATTTACATATGTTTGAAATTTTAACCATTGGTCATCCATTTAAAATAAAATCCTCACCTTAGATGCTCTGACACAGTTCCTCGGCCTAGAACTGTCTACAAAGGACAAGACATACTTCGTTATTAAACCTCAATCTCCTAAATTTTTTGTTGTTTGAAGCTTTCTAGAAAAATGTTATAACAAAAATGTAAAGATTAGTTGATTGAAAAATAAAAGCCTAGGATCATAGCTTGGAGGTCAAGGTTATGATTAATTCACCTTAAAAATTCGATTTTTGATTACCTTATATATTTTGGCAGATTTGGTGTGGTGCATTATCTAGTGGACTATCCATGGTAGTTTATGGATCCTATCGATAAACGAGAAGGCTTCCTTGCGTATATTTTAAGGAGTTACAGGGGATTGAAATCGACTAATCAGAAAGTCATAAAACCCCAACCTTGTTCAAGAAATCTATCAAAAGTTCTCAAGATCCTGTAGAGGAGAGGTTTATGCAACTACAAAGACAAATTGAAGATATAAACCATAATGTGAGCCCCATCATTTTGATCCTAACCAATAAGATTGGGCTATTTAGAGAATATTGAGGTTCTAATGTGGAGGGTCAATTTAAATCAAAAGATAGAAGACCTATAAGTTCTAGAGAGGAAGCCTATGAAATAATCTGAATAGGATCAACACATTTTTCTTAGTGTGAACCATTCACAAGCCCTATTTAAGATGGAAGAAAAGGTTTAAATCAAGCTATATCAAGGTGATAGTGATTCTTTAAGGGTAAATCACTTGTTACAACACTTGCAAATTTATTTTAATGTTCTTCATATAGTGGAAGAACATAATACTTTGTTTTCTCAGTTGAAATTAGAGTGTCATGCTCTAACCTGATGGGAAAGTGACATGGAGAACCTATAATATCATTAGCCACCAACCATGAAACATTACATTACCAAAACCTAAATTAACCAATTAAATTAGAATAGTCAATATTTTAGTAGAATTGTACATATTCTTTGAATCTCATTAATTTATTCATAATTTCATTATATCCATCCATAATTTGTGGAAGCTTTGTGGTTTAAAAATTTCATGAATGTGTTCTAGCTCACAACTAGAGCCCACTTGTAATTGTGAATAAATGACTTACTACTAGCCTCTTGATGCATGCCTACACTGGTGCCTCTGCTGGGATGGCCAACTCAAGGACCATCTAGCAGGCTTCTTCAAGTACCTGCATTATTTGCCTATTTTGTGTGATGACCTCGTCGCACTGTAGACTTAGTTGTTCCATGTTAATTCATTTTTCACTTAAAATATGGAGCACGTGGCCCTCCCTAGCCCACAGTGATACAATCACTCCATCTTGCATGACATAGAGCATCTCTCGAGGGAGTGTTGTCATGTTGATCCCCACTCCCTCCACCGCACTTACTTAGGCTTCTCAGCCTCGTTTCCTTTAACCAATGCCCCCTCTGGTAGCACTATGGTGTTGGTCATGTGGGTGCACAACATTTCTTTAGTCGCGACCATTCCTACTGCGAGGTTGGTCAACAGAGTACCAGCCTCAGGAGCATGCACCTGCAACTCCTGTATATGTGCCCAGATGGCCTCCAGTACCAACTGATTTTCCTCCACAAACTATCAGAGGGCCTTCATACTGATGTCGCGTACCTTTTCCCCTATGTCATGTAGATCCCCCTAAGTGAGGGTGATTAGGTTGAAATAATTCTTGGAGGCTTTTGACTTCTTTCACAGCCCCACCTGCTCTCTCAGGCGCTGGTGCTTCAACTGTGTAGACGTTGTTTATGGGTCTGTGCCACCTTCCTATATCTTTGTTTCCTATTCCAGTGAAGGCGACTTTTGGCCCTTGTGCTCCTTCTCTAGTGCCTTCTATTGTTCTATGGCTTCCTTCTGCTATTATGCAACTGCTTTTTATTCTTTTGTTGCCGCCTTCACAACATCCCGCACCTCTTGCGCCTTTGCTGTTGCTGCCTCTTTTATTCTTTTCTCTACCAACTGCACCATATGTATTTTTGCCTCCTCCTTCTTTCTTTGTGTCATAGACCTCTCTGTTTCCAATGTGGAGGTGGTTGGAGCGCGCCACTCCAATGGCCATGACTCAAGCACGACAAATATGACATCGTCGATGGCCAGGTATAGGAGCTCATTCCATTTCTCAATGGGGTCCTTGGTCGCCTTGATATAGATGTGATGGAAGTCTGCCTTGAAGTCTGGGGAGGTTTGTAGACTATTATAGATAGTGGGTGATAACTGCGGCTTGTGGTTAATCCCCATTCTGATGTTCATATCTATGAACACCCAGAATATCTTACTTTCTCAGATCCCTTGTGTGTCTTTAGTGGTCCATAGTGAAGCATACTTTACTGCTTCTGAAAGATCCTACATAATTGTGGGGAACTAGTTGTCCTTAGGAAATTCCCAAGTCACTAGCATTATGGACAACATAAACAATGTATAGTAAGGTCTTTCCCTGTTCCTATGACTCATGACAATTCTCGAGGAACTCCCAGCACAACTACTTAGACCAGTTAAACTTGACCCCTTCTGCACACTGTCCAGAGAGTTCAACCATCGATGTGGGCACCTCATCCATGTGACACTTTCACATAGCTTTTCCAGTGAGTATCTGAGTTGTGACTCTGATTGGCATCTTATTGATACCGGAGATCACATATCCCCTCTTTTTCTTCTGCAGCTTGAATTTCTTTTTCATGGCCTCCGTGATGGACAAGTCATCACTTTTACCGTCATATATGTTTGCTAGGTCCTCCCCTTTGCAAGGAAGTCGAGTAATTCTATGAATCAGGTGGTCCATTATGGGGATGGGCTCCTCTAGCCACAAGAACCCATTATGCACCAGGCAGAGTAGCTGCCTGATGACAAAGATAATGACTGGGGCATGATGGTAATCTGACACCCAGAGCAAGTTTAACAACCCTACTTTCTCTGCTCCGTGCAACTACCTATGCAGCTCCAACTCTATGACTCCCACCATAGTGTGTTTCCTCAGCCTCATGAGTTGTGCGATTGCCACGTGTGGGAATTTCTTGTGGTCTGCGAGATCCCAGTCTTCAAAATTTAGCCACGACAACTATCCCAAGTGTGCTCTTTCAAAGATGATATTCATCTATGTCCTTGGGCACCCTTGCCTTCCCCTTCTACAGAGGAACATTTGCAGGTAGTGTGGTTAGAAGGTCCATGCCCTCGGTTGCTTCCTCCATTTCTTCATCCTCCTCCTCTTTGACCAGGATTTCTTCAAGATCTCCCTCCTCCCTGTTGATTTCTACATTAACTACTTTCCCCTTTTCTACCATGGTCAGTTTAGTTCTTAGTGGGTTTTTAGGGGACACACACACTGAGACCATGGGTTTCTTATTTTTCCTGGGTCTCGGCATGCATGGTGATTTAGGGCTTTCCGCAACTATCTCGGCGCTCTTAGGGGCATCTCCTACTATCATGGCCCGCGGGACCTCTTCGGTGATCGTTTCCCCAATATCCTTGGCTTCTTCCAACACTACCATATTGCCTTTCCACAAATCTCTCAATTGCTCAAGTAAGTGCTCAAACAACACTTTCAAATTCAACATCTCACATAGGTTTGGGTTCAAAAATATCTAGGCACACGACAGCTTAATTCTCAAATGGCCAAGTGTTGTTTGCTGGGCATCCCTTTGTAATTTATAATACCTTTTGAATTCAAATTCGACAATTCCCCATGAATCTGGTCCATTAATGCTCCTTTGGCAACAGATTTTCCCAAATCTAGACCATAAATCATGCCTTAAATGCATGCTGCCCACTCCATTTGGTCTCAGACCAAGCATCACATAATGAATGGTGATTATAATGGTCAATTTCCAGCGAACCCGTGTTGTAGCATAGCTATGCCTGCGTTGTGGCAGACCTTGTGACACTTCACTCCTACGCACAGTCTTGTCATTGTGCAACTCCTGGGAAGAGTAGTTTATAGTCCCACACTTGCTTTCAACTACCTAGAGTGCTAAGACTATGCTTCCCATGGCTAGTTAGCTTGCCAGGCCACCTATAGAAAGCTTTGACCGACCATGGTTTACTTATCCTAGGGAAAATTTGCCTTTTATCTTCACTACTTGTACTGCACCACCATCTGTGAGCTTCTTAATAACATACGATCCAATCCAAGACATAAAATTGATCAATTCTTAGTGGTAGTCCCCAAGTTTATCAACATAAGCATGTGCATCTTGTTTTATCACCATGATATTTTTATCAAGTAAATCCTTCTATATTCCTTCCTCAAGTTTCTTTACTTCTTCTTCCACCATGGTTCTTTTCTCCCTCAACCAAACTCTTTCATTCATGTGTTCTTGGAGCCTAAGATTAACCCACTGAATATCTTCATTAGGTCCCAACTGTTCTTCTTCGTTCTCTTCCAACTACACAGTCCCTTCTTCCAAGGATTCATGGTCTGTCATATCCGTGGGCGCTGCTATGCATGGACTGTTAGGATATTCTGACACATAGGAAATAGTTAAGTATAACTTGGTCTAGTATAGAGTTAGGTAAAGTGTGTTTCTTTACTATGTACTTTTGTAACTTACAATCTGACAGTCACGATATGTAGTGATCCGATGTTTCATTCTCTCCTCGGTATTACCGACACTTGATCCGTGGCTTAACACCCGATTGGTCCATGATCTCTATTTAAAGAGCATGGAGGGTCATTTGTAGGTTAACTGTCATGAGAGAAGCTTATGTAAAATTTCATTCTTTTATTAATAAATTGCCTAAAGTGGTCGCGTTGGCTCAGGCCATGGACTGTTTCCCTCTTTGAGGGTTTTAACCATGTCAAAAATACTGGTGTATTGATCTGTGATCTATTTGTGAGCGGTGTCCTTTGGTGTTATGTCTGAGGAATTTACCCTGTAAATTCCGACATGGACTAGGGATGATATACTCTCTTGGGATTACAACGTTCACTCCATAGGTCAGCCTAGAAGATGTTTATCCCATCAGTTGTTTTCATGTTTTCCTATAAGCCTATAAGCCTACTAGTACTCTCAGGTCCCAATCACTTCGTTGTGCACTACATACCTTGTTCAGTGCTTCACATACTTCATTAATTGCTTCCGCATGGATAACCTTCTGTGCGATCTTCCTCTACACACTCTATCATTCCAATTGGAGGAGATTTTTGCACATTCCCCCACAACACATGCTGATTGACTGTATCCCCTAAAGTGAAATTCATGTGCATCTGTGCAGGTTGTTTGCCATATGCATGTACCCACCTGGATAGATGCGTGTGTGGATCATCCCATCCATTATATTTATCAACCAACTGCATAGTAGGCTTCCAAAACCATGTGCACATCATCCTCCTACATGCACACTAGTCTTCAAAGCTTCCTTTGTGCCTACCCCACCACCTTGTAGGCGTAGCATGCAATATTGAGTTCAAGGCCTAGAAGTGTTTCTTTTCAGGCACCTCCCTTTCAAATATGTCGAAGAAAGCATCTACCTCACCTAATCCATTATAAGTAAGTAGATCTCTCACTTCGGTCGATATGCAGTGCATCGACCTTGTCATCATATTAGAATTAGCATAGTTACCTTGTGTAACTAGTTCTATCAATGTTATATCTCCTCATCTGAATCTGAAGTATAGGAGATTTCGTGCTGCCATGAAATTCATCCATATTTGGTGGGATTTGCCTAGCCTTGCTCTCGTGCAGTTATTTCGTCGATACAGTCCAAATCATCATCACTTTCATAGTCGCCCACTGGCTTTGTATAGCCCGATCCCTTAGTAGGGTCCAAAGGTATAACTATGCATTAACACTTCTTCTAAAAAATCATCTTGTGCTTCTTCAAATTAATTACCCCATTCATGTTAGTGGCCCAATCAATTCCTAAGAGTGTGGGGTAGGGAATTTTTTCATCAACAATCTCTATCACTTCAAATTTTGGTATCACGCTTGCTCCCTCAATATCCATTGTGATTCCCTGCAATCACCCGAGGGGTGTTATCTTCTATTAGTTCACCATACACAGCTGAATAGGAGACCACTGCAATGTAGGTCTTCCCATGTGCTCTTATGTCTTCTTCGTCAAAACATTTACATCCAATCCTAAATCCAAAATTACTTGGTCCATCTCATATTCTCCAACCTACGCGGTTAACCTCATTTCACTTCTTATTCTCATCTTATGTTTTCCAATCTTTTGTACTATGAGTGGTTCTCCTAGCATAGTCCCAGTGCATCTATTAATGAGTTCCTGTAATCCCTTCATAGCCTTACTGTCGTATAGTAGCTTCATACACATTTCCAAGAACTTCGTAAGCATAGATGAGTCCATTTTCGGCTTCGGTCTATATTTGCTTCCTGAAGTGGAGGCATCAGCGAAGCTCTTCTTAGCTTCCATAAAGGTTTCTCAAGCACGCTCCAAATCAAACTTCGGTTCTTTCACCAGAACTTTACAAACCCAAGTACTATCTTCTAGCTATTTTCCCTTATCATCTCCCATTGCGATTCCACTTTGGAGCACAATGTTCAAATTTGGATCTTCCTCACATGCCTCAGACCTCATCATTTGCAGGTTGTAATTTGGGGGAGGTGGTAGTGCTCCCTTGTCGCGTATCCTAGCTATCAGCATCAGACAATCTTCTATCTCATGATCAAAAAAGGTACAATATAGACATGATGGAGGCGTTGGATTCATACAATCACAGGCATAATGTCCTGGCCCTTCGAAATTGTAACATATTAGTTGTCCATGACCTATTCCAGGTCCTCCTCCACCTCGGCCTCATTCGCGCCATTGAAATCCAGTTCGTGCCATCCCTCCATTCTGGTCTAGGGGTCACCTTTCGGCCTAAACTCTGTAGGTGGGAGTTCTATCCATCATCAACTCATATCTTCTACAAGTGTGCTCAACGTGTCCCACCGATCTACAAAAACTATAGAACAACTGTTGTGAATTCTACATGTACTTCTGTAAAAAATGGAAGTGGTCTATAGCATGCTTTCCAATTATTTGAGAAATCGCGCACCACAAAGCATGTGCCACACTCAATCTTGCTTGCACTTCTAGCCTTAATGGCATTAATCCTCCTCCCGTGAGGTAATTTTCAAATACTGAGCAATGGTCCTTATCATGTCCCTGACCCTTACATTTCACGCACTATACCTCTTCCCGCACTTTTGGTTGAGCTATCCTTACCTATTTCAAACTTAGCATTTCAAGGCATACATTTTTCAAATACGTGTAGATTTTCTAAACTCCCAAGTTAGGATCCTGGATTGGGGTCTCATATAGCCTCATCAAAATCTCTAAGGCCTCTATATGAGTTGTTAATCTCTGTTGTGACAATGTGTTCCTTAAATGTGGCATTAGTGACGCTACAAACCATTAGCAGTGTTATCCATTCGTCAAAGTCATATTAGCTTCGTGAATTGTACACTGCAGCCTCTAATCCAGCTCCCAAGGAGTCTCGCCTTGTAGCATTGTGATCTCTTTGAACCCAATGATCAATTGCACCTCTGACTTCGACCTGCTAAACTCTTTATTCACCATAGTTTGGATATCCATGATTCTCGCATTCAGATTATCACTTGAGTGCTTAATGTACTAGGTTAGTGCACAATTTTGCAAAGTGCTAACTACTGTCGCTTTCTTGATATTATCATCTATAACTCTCTGGACTTCCCAAACGACTTTTACAACGAACCAGAATTGGTCTAGATATTCATTTCCCAATCCCTTGAACACAAGCAACTTTATCGCGCTTGCCATATTGAATCTCGGTGGTGGTGGAGATGGTACGGGAAAATATGGAGTGATGGTGGTGAAGTTGGTGGCGATGTGGGTGGGGGTGGTATGCACGGAATCCTCTGCCTTATCAAATGGATTGCACTTCATGGAGAAACCTTCATGAGTTCTTCTTCGTCCCCTTGCATAGGTGAAATCAAGGAGATATTATCTGGTCCCTTACTTCCTTTGTTTCTGTAAGTTTTTCCACCTCGTGTAGCCCCGAACATCAATGTAACTGCATAATCTATTTTTCACACAATAGCATTTTAATCTAGGTATTCAGAGACTTTACCTACTTACAGCACGATCCTTTGAGAAAGCATCGCTTTTCCTTGCTATAGCTAACTGAAGTATCTACCGCAAACTCAATAATGAATCCTCCTATAATCTAATCAAGCCAGTGATCAATAGCGCACGCGATCTTATCCCCTGATGCTTCTAATATGTGCACCAACTCTGGGGTCCACCCAATAGGACCTTAGAGCTTCCACCTACCTTGGCTATTTTCTAACCTTGCAATCCACTCATACAACTCAGTAGGGAAAGACCCAAAGAAGATTTCATGGATCTCTCTGTACAAGTAGCAACTTAACCACCCTTCCTTTGATAGTCATGGATTCCTGTTCTCCTGCATCGTGAACTCGTGAATTCTCCTATCTAACCAGCCTTCAATTTCCTTCTTAGTTGGATTCCAATCATATGACATCAGACATATCTATGCAGATTTCGCTCCCAGAAATGGAATCATTTGTTGGCTTGATGGGGCATGACCCAAGTTCGAAGTTAATTAGCCAAACAAATCCCTACATTGCTATCCCTTTCGACAAAAACCTGTGGAGTGCAGACTGAGTTCTCAGTGGAAGCAATATGGGGGTATGTTAGAACTAAGTTTCATCACCCTTGAGATGTCTGAGGGCTTGATTTAGTCCAATTGTGAATAGCTTCATGTAGGTCACTTCGCACATTGTCTTGACCTGTGAGACCTTCACGATCCATTACAATCATGCTTGTGCAGCCCTAACCAAGGACTGAAGTGCCTTCGCGCTACTAGGGTAGTGATCTTCTCTATTTCACCAAGTCGCACTGCGGATCTTATTTATATTCTCACAATCATTAGTTATCTTCATGTAAACAGATACTTTATCTTATATTCACTTAATTAACCCAAATATGTATTTTCGTGCAACATATACACAGTAGAAATGAAATTTATACCCAATACATTCAATACACAAAATAGGAAACAGATACACATAAATGATATGAAATTATTCTTTATTACTTCTTCAGACGGTTATAGACTCCACTCACCCTGAGTACTCAACTGCAGTGGTCCACGCACTTAGATGTGAACTACTAGGCCTCTGCATAGTCAGTTGCAGAGCCTTCTCCTACCCTATGACCCAAAGACTTGACTCTACACTTAGATATCACTCAATTCTTCCCCTTTCGCTTATCCAATTTGGTGACTCCTTTAGAACTTAGAGCCTTGCTCTATTTATACAATCCCATGGTCCACAGACCATGGGTAGATCTCTCAAGCCAGCATTAACTTACAAAAATTAGGGCGGAAAACCCTATAACTCATTTACAACTTCATGCTCCGCACCCACAAAACATGGAGTCTTTACATCAGATTTAGTCAAAATCTGGGAATTAAGCCGCAAAACTAGTCTTGGGGGATCCCGCACCCAACACTCCACCGGCTTCACCAAATATAGAAGAAGAGTAAGTCCCAAGTGATTAAGGAGACACATAAATCCATGAAGACAATCCAGAAGTAGAGATGCAAAAGATACCTTTTGACAAATCACAACATAGAGTTGTGTAGTCATGCAAAGTGCCCACTACGGATTTCCATGTATCCCTTGCTCAGTTTCAAGAATGATTGATCGTTTTCGATCTGTAGAGACATCCAATTTCATTATTTGATGCTACAAGGGCATATGCCAAATCCATGAGCTCAAGTGTCATATTATATATATCTTAGAACTAGTGCATGGCTAAGGAGCTACAAGCAGTCAAGCAGGGGGAAGAGAAATTTACAACATCCGAAAGAGGAGAGTTGAGGAGAAAAATACCAGATGAAGTATCATCTCCTGAGATCGTCATGTGGAAGATATTTTCAGGTTCATCACCATACATAAGTCAATTTTCCATTTCAATGATGGGTAGTAGCCTTGTGTTAGGAGAGCACACCTCTTGTCAGAATTACACATTGTTGTCGATCACATGAAAAAATGGACAATAAGGTACAAGGAACCCCATTGCACTTGGTAAAGATGATGAAGCCAAAGGCAAGGGAGTTGAATGCATGCATTCGAGGTCAGATCCAAAAATATGAGGAACTCTTGCAGATCATCACCAGCTTACAGGTTTCACATGCAGAAGTTTTCAGGAGCATGGATGTCATTGTGCACATGCATGTGATCCCATCCATTGGCACACTCACCAAGGTGAAGTCAAAGAACCAAGTCTGACTAGAGCTAGACATGTACTTTTATCAGTTGATGCGCATAGCCACTATTTGCTACGTGGGGCCTGACCTAGGTTCAGCGTTAGTTAGCCAAACAAATCCATACACTAACAGCCCTTTCAGCATCAGCCCATGGAGCGTGGATTGAAGTCTAAGCCAAAGCAGTATGACAGGTTGCTAGAACCAAGTTTCCACACCCTGAGATGGTTGTGATGTCAGTTTATACCCTCTCTTCCCTCTTTCATGCAGGTTAGTTCTAGGGTCTTGTTAGTCTAGCCCTTTATTCCTCCCTTGAATACCTCCATGAGGGATTATGATTGACCTTAGTGTAGCCCTAACCTGCAGTTCGGGTACTTCCACATTGCGATGAAAGTGTATTATATAGGTTCCCAAGTTATCTTAATTGTTTTAATTATGTTACTAAACAATCACAGTTACTGCCGTGTAAACTGATATTCTTACTTGTGTTCGATTAACCCATATAATCCCATATATTCACACATCACATAAACATGGTAAATTAAACCCAAAACACAGTATAACCAGATGCATTAACTTGAAATAAAGACACAGAATTTGTAGAATAATTCTGTTTATTTATATCTCCATATTATTATAGACTCTATCCGCCTTGGGCACACAGTTGCAGGGGTTCGTGAACTTAGTTGCAGACTTCCACCCTAGGCCTCACGCACTTAGCTGTAGAGCCTCTACCTACGCTAAGACCTGAAATACATAGACTTCACTCTGAAGGCTCCAAGCCTTTTTCTTCTACTACCAAAAACTTAAGACTCCTTAGAGCTTACTTACTTAGCTCTTTTTATACAATCCCATGGTCCATGGACCATTGGTGGATCCTCACAACTGAATTTACACTACAAAATAAGGGTGGAGAACCCTTTATGAATCATGACACCTTTGCACTCTGTGACCATAGAATGTTGAGACTTTATTATTTTCTTACAAAATTGGCCCAAAACATGGGCTTTTATCCTCAAAACTATCCTTGGGAAATCACATTCCTAACAAGCAGCCAACAAAAACATGGTGACTCATCCTCGAGTCACTTTGTGAGTGTGGAGATCTTAGCGCGAAGACCTCCCAGCGCAACATATATGACCACAACCTCAGTAGTGCATTATGCGACCGCCTGCTTCCCTGCTTCAACTATCTGCTTGGTCACTGCTTCTGAACTGTCAGCCTGAAGCTTTTGTTGAGTTTGTTGTAGATTCACAAGATTTCCTTCAATAGAGGTTGTGACTATGTAAGACTCGTCCAACTAGGGCTTTATTCACACCTTCAGCACTGGATCCTTGTGTTGCACTACATCTACCTGTTCTTTCAATTGCTTGTCCTCCTGTAGTTTTGCTAGTCTCTGAGTGAGTGCGAAGATTTTTGTTGTGACTTTAACCTCATCATAGTGTTGTTGGAGTTCTTACACTTCTCTCTCCAGCCGATGTACATTAGGGTCCTCCTATAGACTCATCAGGACCTCGAACAACTCTTCAAAAGGTTGTGTGCAATCTGCTACTGCACTGTCAACCACTGTTATCGCCTCTATGATAGTGGTTTCACATTGCTCCTTTACTTATGGTGGAGTTGAAGATTGGGCCTCCAATTGTAATTCTATAATATGTAGGTTCAATTCCACCTAAACCCTATCCATTTTCATGCGATCATCCTGCACCCATGTAGCAAGCTTGCGGATGCACACCTCAACCAACTCTTCCTCAAGAATGACCAACTCCAGGACCATATGGCATGCCTCCTGCATGACCTAAATTATATAGTTGTTATGGTCGGTTACCTCGGTCACGAAAACGATGGAAAAGTCTCATTGTAGGGCCATTTGTTCATTATTAATCCTCCACTTGTTGATCACCTGTAGGGTGCAGTGCTCATGGGCCCTCAACTCTGTGATCACTCTATCCTATAGTAGGTGGATTGCCTCGCGAGGGAGCGCTGGTAAATTCAACCCTACTCCCTTGAGGGTGCTGATAGTGGGCATGTCAGCCTCATTCTCCGTGGTCAGTGCCCCATTGGGCAGCACTATCACGCTAGAGACCTTCGCGTGCAGAATCTCGACAACTTGTGCAGTGCCGATAACAAGGCTGGTGGACACCATGCTATCCTATGATGTGAAGGTATACAGGTCCTTCAAACTTGTCTGGATGGCCCCCAATATTAGTTTCTACTGCTACTCATACTCCTTTAGGGCCTCTGTGGTGACATCCTGCAATGTGTCTCCAATGTCATACAAATCGCCCTCTGTGAGGGTGATTGGGTCTAGCGACATCTTAGTGCCCTTGGATTTCTTCCTCAACCCTCCTTTCTCTTGTTCCCTTGAATGCTTAATGCAGGCATATTTTTCTTATGGGTCCATGTCATGCTACAACATTTTCTCATCTGTCTCTTCCTCTATCTCGGGTGAAGGTGATGTCGTGCCTTTGTTAGAGCCCTGCTCTGTTCAACCTGTTTGCTTCTCTGTCTACTGATTGGCATCATGCTCTGCCTAGGCCTTATCAGCCTCCTTCTTCCTCTTCTCAACCAGTTGTGCCATCTTGAGCTTGCATCCTCCTTCTTGCGCTACATGGTGGACTTTCCCACCACCACTTCCAAGTCTGATGTACTGCGCCACTCTGCCAGCCAATGCTCAAGCACTACATCAATTGCGTCATCCATTGCCAAGTAGGGAAAGTCATACCATGTATGGGCAAGCTCCTTTCGTGTCCTGATTGACACATGGTTAAAATATGCCTTGAACTCTGCGTACCCCTGTAGGTTTGCAAAAACAGTAGGTGAAGACTGCAGTTTGTGATTGATGGCCATGTAAATCTTCATCTGCATCAAGATCTAGAAGATCTTGCTATCCTTGATGCCCTGTGCATCCTTGGTCACCCACAGCGAAGTGTACTTTGCCACTTCTAGTAGATTCAGCACGACCGAGGATAATTGACTCTCCTCTGGCAACTCCCATGCTACCAGAAGAATAGACAGCAAGAGCCACGCATAGTGGAAAATCTTGTTGAGCTCCTATTCCTTGCAATAGTTCGCAAGGAACTCACCCCAGAGATATTGCGCCCAATTGAACTAGACTCCTTTGGCACATTGGCCTGCTAGTGCGATGACAGTTGCGGACTCCTAATCTGCGCGACACTTTATCATCACCTTTCCAACCAAAATCTCCATGACCACCTTGATTGTAGGTTCACTGATACATGAGACGGCATAGCCCCACAGCCTCTTCACAAGCTTAAATTTTTCCTTCATGCCTCTATGAGGGCCTACTCGCCACCTTTTCCGCCAAACATCATGGCCAGATTTTCTCATGTGTACAACAGCCACGCGATCCTATGGATCAATGTGTCAGTGATGGGTATAGGCTCCTCCAACCGTAGACACCCATCATGAACCAAGCATAGCAGCTACTTGATGACAAATACTGTAATAGGTGTGCAACTGTAGTGTGGCAGCCATAGCAGGTTGAGCAGACTTGCCTTGTCTACTCCACTGAGCCACTTCCGCAGTTCCAATGCAGTCATCCCTGAGGTTGTGTCAATAATGCGTGCATCAGTTGCTCAGTCGCCATGTACGGGAACTTCTCATAGTCAGCTAAGTCCCAATCTTCCACCTTTAATGAAGGAACCTGCCCCAAGTGTTGTCCTTCAAAGAAAATCTCATCCAGCAATAGAGGGGTTTGCAAGGGGACCTTTCTCTCTTTAATGTCCTTTAGCACCTTGGTCTTTCTCTTACACGAAGGGACACACTCAGGAAACTTAGTGATAGGGTCGGCACCCTGGACTTCAATTTCCTCCAACTCTATCCCCAAGTCCTCACCATCCATTGAGGTGTCTTCAACCTCTTCCTCCTCCAGTTCCAAGTTAATAGCCTCACCCTTTTCTTGTGCGATGGGCTTGTCCTTCTGTGGGTTCCTTCTCGGTGACATGCACATAGGCATGGCAAGCTACTTGATGTTTTTGTCCTCCACACTCTCCTTGGTCAGGGTCGGCTTTAGTCTTGGTGTCTGTGGTGATTTGGGAACTTCCACTAATGCTTCAACGACCTTTGGAGAAGCTTACTCTCCCTCCATATGAACTTTCGATAAAGCCTCCTCAGATTCCATTGCTTTGGTGTCCATAGCTTCTGTGGGTGTCAACATGATGTTATGCAATGACTATTGTGTTGCCTTCAGCAATGTCTCAAATACTGAACTGGCTATCAAAGCTTCAAAGTTCTCACAGTTCATGTGTGCTTGAGAGCTCAACAACTCAATTCTCAAAATGCTAAGTGTTTTTCATTGGTTAGCCACCTGTAATTTATAGGGCATTTGGAATTCAAATCTAACGGTTCCCCTCAAATTAGGTTCATTAATGTCAGATTGCCAGCAAATTTTCAAGGATCTAACCCATAAATTTTGTTTTAAATGCCGGTCGCTTACACAATTTAGCTACATTTCTACCGTTGAATCATGAACAGTGACTTTAACAGTAACTTTTCGGTTGAACTGCATGATTTATTCTTGGGTATTGAAGCTCCCTTTGCATTTTCACAAACCCGGTCACACTTCATTTCTTTGCACAATCCTCCAATCACGAAACTCCCCAATCCAGGCAGTGTAGTTTATAATCCCATGCCTCCTTTCAACTCCCTGGAGCACTAAGGCTACGCTACCCTCATATAGTCAAATGGCAGGATCACTGGTGTATGGATTCAATCAGCTGCCATTCATCTTTCCTAGGAACAAATCTCCATTCAATTTAACCAATTAAATTGTGCCACTATCGGTAATCTCTTTGGTGACATAATGCCCCAGCCAATGCATCCTAAATTTCCCTAGAAATTTATCAAAATTGCTTTCATATAACATAACCAAATCATTTACCTTGAAGGTGTGCAGTTTAATGTGTTTATCATGCCATTCTTTTTCATGCTTCTTTTGTACCTATTAATAAAATCCAACCAGCATCCTTTCTTCCTCCAACTCATCAAGCTGCACAAGCCTCTCTTCCATGGCTCTGTGATCCTTCATACTCATTAGTGTCACTATGCACAGACTAGGCACAATGTATTCCATGGGCATCACTGATTCAACACCATAAAGAAGCCTAAAGGTTGTCTTTCCAGTCAACTTCTTACATGTCGTTTGATAGGCCCATAGCACAGGGGGTATGCATAGGTCCCAATGAATTCATTGAGCATTGCAAACCTTGTTCAATGCATTGTCGAGTACCTTATTGAATCCTTCGACCGTCCCATTAGTTTGTGGGTGATAAGGCATGCTTTTTTGGTGATATACCCGAAATTCCTCCATTAGCGTGCTAATTGTCTCGTCCAGAAAGTGTGTACCATGATCACTCATCAAAATATTCGGACACCCAATTCACATCAGTACATATTCAAAGTGGAACTTCACAGTAGTCGTGTCTGTGCAATCCTTCACAGGTTGTGCCTCTTACATTGAGTCAAATACTCATTCGTAGTGATAATGTACCACGCTCTCGTCTTCCTCCCTTGGGGCTAAATGGGTCCCACAAAATCTATCGACCATTTATCAAAGGGTTGTAACATCATATGTGGATTCAGAGGCAACTCATCTCTTCCCAATGGTCTACCTATCCTGATGGAGGGTTGGCCACCATAGCCCTGCGCATAGAATCTTCTGTGCGATCGCTCTTTCTGCATAATGACCTCCTGCAGTGCCCCCTTGAGTGTCCATGAGGACACTTCTCCTTTCAATCTCTAGTACATATCATTGCAATACTTCATCAGACCCCATTTTGTACAGATGCCCGACAATGATAGAAAAGTTTGTTGTGCACACCACTAACTCCCTTTTCTGTTGGGTGGTATAGCCCTTCGGGGTGGTTCCTGTCATCAGGAAGTATATGATGTCTTGAAAGTGACCATCTGCGATGCTCATTGCAAATAGCTACATGTCAAGTAATCCTTCCTCGAAATTTGTGGCCTCTTCCCCTGTTTCGTTGCGTGATAGATGATCTAGTCCTGCGTTTAATCATTCAGGATTCAAAATAACTTCAAAATCATATTCCTAGAAAAATAACAACCACCTAAAAATTATCCCCCCAACATAAGCTTATTGACCAGGTATTTTAGCACCAAATGATCCATATACATCTTAAAATCTCCACCCAGCAAATAGTGTCTAGACTTCTAGAGTGCCTATACCATTGCTAACCCCTTGCACTTGGTGGTGGAATAGTTCTTCTCACCCTTGGATAACCTTCTGCTTGTGAACACTATAGGATGGTTCAATTCCCCTCCGTCAACCTGTGTCATTACTACTCCTAGTGCTATACGTGACGTGTCAACATGTACATGAAACTCCTTCTTCCAATCTGGAAAGACTTAAATTGGCCTGGCGACCATCTTTTCTTTTAATACATCTAAGCTTTTTTTACAGTCCTCATTCCAACAAAACGTGATATCCTTTTTCAATATCTTCTCCATAGGTGCGGTAATTTGGGCATAGCCCTTAATAAACTTTTTGTAATACCTACTATGTCCTAAGTTTGAGCACATTTATTTCACACTCCTTGGTGCCTCCAAGTTAAGTATCATTGTGATCTTTGCGAGATCTACCATCACTCCCTGCCTACAAACCACATGACCCAGCAGGATCCCAAAAGGAACACAAAACAGGAATTTCTTCAAGTTGAGTGTAATCTAGTACCTTCGACAAGTATCTAGGATCAGACACAAACTTGCCACATGGCGTTTCACAAGCCCAAACATAGTCTAGTCAGCAAAGTATACCTCCAAAAACTTACAAATAAATTCCTGGAACGCAGCAATGACTACATGCGAAAAACTCATAGGCACATTCTTTAATCGAAACACATTACAGTGTACTTAAAACATCCCCAGTCAGTCACGAAGGTCATCTCGCTTCTATCGTCCAGTGCGATTTTGATCTGATGGTACCAAGAGAACCCATTAGTGAAGGAGTACACATCCTGGCCACCTACATTGTCCAACACCTCATCAATGAATAGATTCGGGGAAACAATCATGTACGCAAGTGCCATTCAACTTCCTAAGATCTATGCATATCCTTATTTCATCCCTTTGCTTCTTTTCTTGTACCACCATTGGGATTACCCAATCAGATTCTTCTATGAGTTCAATGTTGCCTGCTTCGATCATCTTGTCTAGCTCTAAGCAAACCTTCTCCTTAAACTTTAGATTGAGATGGTAAGGTCTTTTCTTAACTGGCTTCGCATCAGGTTTTAACGTGATCTTCATAACACCTAGTTCTCCTATTATCCCTTTTAGCTTTGTAAACTTGGTAGGGAACAAATCCTGGTATTCGTGGAGAAATTCAATGACCTTATCTACCATCGCATCATCCTATTAATCTCCAACCTTCACGAATTTGGGCTCTGCCTTTGTAATAATATTTACGTGCTTCGTTTTTAGTGCCGCATTTATATCAGGATTCTAAATCTGTGGTCCCTCAACCTTGAAGTGTCCCTCTGTTTTAGGGATGTTAATCATTCGTGGATCCTCATCTTCCTCTTCTGCAGTCATGTTATAGCATTCCAGCACGTGGCTCAATTGAGTAGTCCAATCGAGTTGAATCAGGTCCAAAGGATCTTGCGGTATCCTAAAGATTGTTGCTTTCACTTCTTGTAGCACTTCGTCAATAAAATCAATCCCGTCTCGAAAGCTGAACATCATTATGAATCCTTCACGGAGAATATACTATTCACCTGTACCATGGCGGAGCTATGTTCCCAAGTACTAGTTCATTAGGATGACATCCAAGGTGTGATAGAACAAGTGCACCCATTCCAGTTGGGGCTTCACTCCATAAACCTTAGCCCATTTGGCTAGGTGTTCGTACATATCATCCTTCCCATCATACTTCTTTGTCATTCATGCCTTTGGCTTCCTAAAGTGTGTTCTCATCATCCTCCTGTAGTTGCTCTAGTCATCAAAACTACCTTTTTGCATGCCCCACCATCTCGCAGGCATACCGCACAGTGCCCAGTCCAAAGCCTAGAAGCACTGCTTCTCAGGTACTTCCCTCTCAAATGCATCCAGAAAGACATCCACATCGGTCAACCCATCATAAGCGGGTAGATTTATTATTTCTGATGACACACAACGCAATGATTTGGTCATCATGTTACAACTCAACGTCGTTACTTCATGTAGCCGATTCTACGAGCGCTCTAATTCTTCATCAAACTATGAGGTGCAAGAACTTTCATGATCCCATGTAATTCGTCCATCAGCTGTCGAATTCACCCTATCTTGGTATCGTGCTGCTATCTTATATATGCAGTCCAAATCATCATTTCTCTTGTAGTCATGGACTGATTGAGTATAGTGTGATCCTTCTGCAGGATCTAGTAGTACTACTACGCGAAGTGATTTCTTTTCAAATATCATCTTTTGCTTCTTCAAGTTGATTACCCTATTCATGTCAGTAGCCAAATCAATGCCAAGAGCAAAGGGTAGGCATTGTTTTCATTCACAATTTCTATTACTTCAAAGTCAGCCAACACACTGGCGCCTTCAATATCTACAGTTACTTCTTGCAGTCATCCCATGGGGATGATCTTTTGTTGATTTTCCATCCTTAACTAAAATTGGAGACCACTGCAATGTGGGTCTTCCTATCCACTCCCAAGTCTACTTTGGCAGAACATTCACGTCTGACCCAAGATCCAAAATAACCTAATCCATTTCATATTCTCCTATCTAGGCAGTGAGTCTCATCTAATGTCCTATCCTTTCCTCATGCTTACCAATATTTCATACCATGTGCAGTTCACCGAGAGTACTTCCAGTGCACCTATTTATGAGTCTTGGTAACCCCTTCACAACCTTGCTATTGCACAATAACTTCATATAGGTTTCTAGAAAGGTCATAAGCATAGAAGGTTCCACTTCCTTAATAGGTCTCTCCTCACTTCCTGAGGTGGAGGCCTCAGTGAAGCTCTTCTTTGCTTCCATGAGCATTTCATGCATACACTCCAAATTAAATTAAACCTCCTTCTTTGAAGATTTGCAAACCGACACGCTATCCTCTGGTTGTTTCCCCTTATCATCACTTGTTTTAATTCCACTTCAAAGCACTATATTCAAATTGGGATCCTCTTCATGAGGCTCAAACCTCATCATTTCTAGGTTCTGAATCGACTGAGGTGGTAGTGCCCCTTTGTCGCATATCCTTACTATCAGCACAGGACAATCCTTAGTCTCATGATCAAACTACGTACAATATTTGTACAAAGGACATGTTGGTTTAGTGCACTCATGGGCATAGTGTCTTGGTCACCCACAGTTGTAACAAATCAACTATCCCTGACCTCTGCTTAGTCTTCCTCCACCTCAGCCCCATTTGTGCCCCTAAAATCTTGTCTGCACCATCCCTGTGCCCTAGTCAAGAGGCCATGTTTCTTCCTAAAATCTATAGGTGTGTGTTCTATCCATCATTAGTTCATAACTCCAGAAATTGCATTCATCATGCCCTACCAATTTACAGAAGTTGTATAAAAATTGTTGTGGTGTTCGTACAAACTTCTATAGCAGATGACAATTGTAAGTTGTATGTTTCCCTACTCCTGACATATAGCGCACCATAATGCAGGCCCTATGCTTGGTCCTACTTGGGCTTCCAGTCTTAAAGGCATCAGTTCTCCTCCTGAAATATAGTTCACAAAGACATGATAGTAGTCTTTGTCATGCCCCTGACCTTTCCATTTCAGGCAACATATCTCATGCCTCAGGATGAATTGTTCTTTCTCGCTTCAGACTTTACATTTCGAGGCAAAGATTTTTCAACTCCATATGGACCTGTTAAACCCCCAGACTCAGATCTTGCATGTTCATGTAATATTATTGCACTTTCCAAGGCCTCTACCTGAGTCATAATCTTCTATTATGATAGTGCCACCCTTAGCTGAGGCAGGAGCAAAGCCATGAACCATTCGCTGTGTTGCCCATCTGCTAAATTCATGTTAGCCTCATGGATCACACATTTTAACCTCTAATCTAGCTCTAAGGTGTCTCACTTGGTTTCATCATTATTTCCTTGAATCTTACAATCAACTGTGCCTCGGACATAGGCCTACTGAACTCTTTATTCAACGCTATCTAGACTTCAGCCAATGCGGCATTTGGGTTATCACTAGAGTACTTGACGTACTAGGTTAGCGTGTGATCCTACAAATCACTAACCAACGTTGCCTTCTTCATGTGGTAATTTGTGACGCCCTGAGCTTCCCATACAACTTTTATAACGAACCAAAATTGGTCTAGGTCCTCATTCCCCAAGCCCTTAAACAATGGCAACTTCACTAAATTCAGCATGTTCAACTGTGGTGGAGGCGGTGGTGGTATGGGTGAAGTCAAAGGTAATGGTGGTGAGGGTGGAGGTGGTGTAGGTGGAGTTGGTATTCACGGGAACCAATATTTTATTAACTGAACTATAGTTCGAGAAGAAGCGTGCGCTTCTCCTTCGTTGTCACTTAGACGAGGTGAAATTAGCAGGCTATATTCAGGATCAATTCTTCCTTCATTCATGTAAGTTTTTCCACTTTGTGTAGCTCCCAACATCAAGGTAACTAAATAACCCACTTTTCGCACAACAACATCTTAATCCAAGCATTTAAAGACTTCAAGTACTTACCTCACAGACCCTTGAAGAAGCGTCGCTCTGCCTCGATGTAACTCACTGAGGTATCAAGCACAAATTCAGTCACAAACCCTCCTAGGATATGATTGAGCCAATGATTGACAATGCGGGTGATCTTATCTTTAGAAGCTTCCAGTCGTTGTACTAACTTCGGGATCCTGACAATAGGACCGTGGAGCCTTAACCCTCCTTGGCTATCTGCTAGCTTTGCGATCCACTCATATAACTCAACTAGGAAGGAACATAAAAATATCTCATGGATTTCTATAAATAGGTACCTGTCTAGCCATTGTTCCTTTTTCAATCGCAGATTTCTATTCTCCTGCACCACGAATTCATGGATCTTTTTATCCAACCAGTCTTCCATCTCTTTCTTAGTCTGATTCTAGTGATACGACAACACACATCTCTTATGTAGATCCCGGTCCCGAAAAGGGAACCATTTGTTGGTTGTGTGGGGATTGACCTAAGTTTAGCATTAGTTAGCCAAAAAAATCCCTACACTACTGGCCCTTTCAGCATCAGTCCGCAGAGCACAGACTGAAGTCTCACCCAAAGCAGTATGGGACGACGCTAGAACCAAGTTTCCGCACCCTGAGATAGTGATGTTGGTTTATACCCTTTGATCCTTCTTTTGCACAGGTCACTAAGTTCTAGGGCTCTTTTATTCTGGCCCTTCATTTTTCCCTTCAATGCCTCCGCGAAGGAGTGTGATTGACCTTCATGCATCCCTAACCTATGGTTTAGGTACCTTCGCATTGCAATGAAAATTTATTATACAGGTTCCCAAGTTATCTTAAGTCTTTTACTTATCTTACTAAAGAATCATAGTTAGAGCTGTGTAAACTGATATTCTTACTTGCGTTCGATTAACCCATATAATCCCATATATTCTCGCATCACATAAACATGGTAAATTAAACCCAAAGTGCAGTATAACCATATGCATTAAGAGGAAATAAATACACATAACTTTTAGAATACTTCTCTTTATTGATATCTCAAGATTATTACAGACTCTAACTACCTGACAGACACAATTGCAGGGGTCCGCACACGCAGCTACGGACTTCCACCCTATTCCTTTGTGCACTCAGCTGCAGAGCCTCTACCTACACTAAGACTTGAAATTATTAAACTTCACTTTCAAGGCTCCAAGCCTCTTTTTTCTACCACTAAAAACTTAAGACTCCTTAGAGCTTACTTACTTGGATCTTTTTATAAAATCCCATGGTCCGTGGATCTTTACAATTGACTTTACACTCTAAAAAATAAAAATGGACAACTCTTTATGACTCATGACACCTTCACGCTCTGCGACCACAAAATGTGGAGACTTTACTATTTTATTACAAAATTGACCCAAAACATGGGCCTTTAGCCCCAAAACTGTCCTTGGGGGATTCCATTCCCAACAACCACCAACAAAGACATGCAGATGAGTGCATACACTATGCACGAGTATGTTGTAGGTTTGGCTATAGTCAAGACTATGATGCATATGTTATTTGAATAGTTAGACAAAGGTGTCAAATTAGTGTACCTGGATGCAACGAAGGTAAGGGTTTAATTTCAGAAGGATTTCACCATAGAGTACGCGAACACCATAATAGAATACCAAGATTGGCATCAGTTGGCTATCATCGATCATCATGATGATGTCAAATACTTAGTCTTCCCACAACTTTCTAGGTCTTACTGAGGCCTTGCATGGATTACTCAAGCCTATTTTTTTCTCACATGGGTACATGTGCATATTGTAGTGTAAACATGTTGTAAAAGTGAAAGACCAAGTGTCAATAGTAGAATGTAATAGTCATGTACTAGTTGAAGAGTCATGAGGGTAGGTGAAGAGTCAGAAAGGGGAATGTCAAGGGTTACCCCACCCTTTGTTATTTATAGAACCTCATAACTCATTGTATAGGGTTTTGGGAGCCAAGCTTCATATAGGTGTAACGTAGACAAACCTTGGAGAGTATTGTAATGAGCCTTGGCTTCTCCATGGTGCAGAGCTAGTACATCTCTATGGAGGAGCAGGCAGAAGTGACTCTAATGTTCAACTATTGGGGCTAGTGGAATTCATGGTTGTATGTATGATTGTATCTTTCACTCTTTTAATATAACAGATCCAACACATTTCATGCATGTGTTGTTATTTTAGTTCAACTATCCTAGTTACTATAATGATATATGTAGTTGTTATTTACACATGTATGTATGGAATATTCAATATGTGTTTGTATGAATCTTATCAAAGCGTGTTGTTGATATCACCCATCAATTTGGATCATTGGCTATCCTAATTTCCATCTTTTGATGTCTTTATGCTCACTTGTTCCCTTTCAAAGTGCGTAATATCACAGGTTTCTAAGGGGTGCACTCACTTCTGCTTCTATGTGTTAGAGCCTTTCATGCAGTGTCTTTGACTTGCTACAAGGTCACACCCTTTCTTCCAACAAGGAAATCTCACTTACCTCTACATGAAACTCCAGTCAAGGTGATACCGTACTTCCCACTTTTGGGACTCCTACTCCAAATGGTCTGAGTTCTAGTTGGGACTTCTTACTAAGGAGATCCCCTAACATTTTGGTGGGTCCAGTACCATCAACATATTACAAATCCATATAAAGAGTTTATGTTGTATACATATGCCTACAAGAGAGGAATTGGTGGAGTCTTGATGTAGGAGGGACAAGTGATATGTTATGACACTAGGAAACTAAATGAGCATGCATAATGATGAGTGACCATAGTGGATTGAGGTAGCTATTTAACCAATTAAATTTGAATGACAATCAAGCTAGATGGTTTTCCACCATCAATGAGTTTGAATTTGAGATCAGATGCATCAAGGGTAAGGAAAACAGGTTTAGAATTCTCTTAGCAGGAAAGTGCAAATGAGCCATGTTGTAGCAGTGAGCTCATATGAGATAGATTTACAAGATCAAATGTTATAGGTGGAAAATAGGACGATAGGTATAGGTAGCTTAGGCACAGGTTATAGCAACAGGGTACACATGATCAAGATGTGGACTATCATCTCATGGTAGAGGGGTTAGTGAGATTCAGGGACAGGATATTTGTGTCAAATGACAACGAGATCAAGAAGAATATCTTGAGGGAGTTTCATGTTAATCCTTATTCAAGACACCTAGGATACAAGAAGACGTTGATAGGAGTGAAGAAGTTCTACTACTAGCCGAATTAGAGGAGGGAAGTCGTAGAGTTCATGGCTAGATGTTTAGATTTCCAACAAGAAAAAGGAGAGTGTAAGTATCCAGATGCATTTCTTCAGCCTATTCCTATTCCAAAATGGAAATGGGAGGCAATTTCGATGGAGTTCATTATAGGTCTTCCATGGAAATTGAGGTAGCATGATTCTATCATGATTGTGGTCAACATATTGAGCAAGGTACCTCACTTCATTCCAGTAAATACTACTTATTCATCTAGTGAAGTGGCATAGGTTTTCATTAGGGAAATCATGATATTGCATGGGGTTCTAATGAATATCATGTCAAACAGGGATGCTAATTTCAATTCCAATTTTTGGGAGGAGTTGTTTATAGGTTTGGGGACAAAGTTGGCCTTCAGTACAACTTATCATCCACAAATGATGGACATGTAGAAAGGGTGAACAAGATTCTAGAGGATATACTGAGGATGTATGTGATGCATTATTAGAGGAGATTGGAGGAGTAGCTTCAATTAGTTGAGTTTACTTACAAAAATGCTTATCAGGAGTCACTAAAGATAATTCTGTTTGAGGTAGTGTATGGGCATAGTTGTAATACTCCCATCAGTTTTGGTGATCCAATAAATAGGGCATTTATAGGACTACACATGTTGGTGGACATGGAATAATAAATGAAATTTATAAAGAAGAATCTAAAGGAAATACAAGACAAGAATAATATTTTGCAAACAAACATAGGGAAGTTAACGAGCTTCATGTTTGGGAGCATGTGTCTTTTCCCATGAATCCCAAGATATCCTTGAGGATTGGATCCTGTGCCAAGTTGGCACCATGGTATTGTGGGCCTTTCAAGATCCTTGAGAGGATTGGACCAGTGGCCTACAGACTTGCAATGCCTCTAACAGTTATATTCCATGATGTTTTCCATGTTCCATTGCATAAAATATATGTAAAGGAAGTTGATCATGTTATTGATTGGTTTATATTGTAACTGCAACCAGAAAGAGAATTCCATATGGAACCTTAGTGCATATTGCATCAGAAACAAGTCATGCTTTGGAACCGAACAATTGAGTGATGAGGCTCATAAATGGGTAATTATATGGGTTCATTTTACATCCTAACCTAGTCAAATAAACCATTCTCTTAGCTTATTGTGTGATTTTCGAATTATATTTATGCTTATAGAGTGAGTTGAGTTAGTTATGATGCCATGTGGTCTAGTATGTGTTTAATGCAGATTATTGATGAATTTTGTGGTCAAAGTCAAGGATCTAGTGGAAAAATGGTAGCAATAACTTGAAGTGGACAAAGGAGAGGATTTATAGGAGGGAGCCCCCTCATTTGTAATTCCTCACTTTGAATTCTCCTTCATGCATCTCGGAGCACAAGCAGCCAAATCATGCATTAGCAAGCAACTGAGCAAGTGGAGGATAACTGATGATTATCTCAAGTTTTGGGAGCCAAGCCTCCCTATTTTGAGGAAGTTTTTGTTAGCTTCATTTGTCTAAATAGAGAGGCGTAGGGCCTCACTAGGGTCAGATTTTTGTTGGATTTTTGCTGCAGTATTGCTTATGTAAACTCTGCTCAACTTCAAGCTTATTATTTTGATAGTTCGTGTAATCTTGTTATTATTTTGGAAACAAAGATTTTGAGTTAGCACTGAGTTACCTCCTAGGGCTGAAGCTCTTGGGTTAGGGCCCAATACAAGTAGCCAAGCTCCTCTTTACTTGTATTTGTATGTTTCATTTCAGTTTGTACAATAGGGTGCTACTAGATGTATTTATTTTCTGGGTAAGAATAGGTTGCTTTTGATGGTTCAGTAGTTTGATTCCATTTGTGCTTTCTATAATAGATCAAGTAGTGATAAAGAAAAGATCTAAAATGCTAGCAAAAATGCCTTGGCCTCTCTTCCTCCCTTTGGGACCATGATTTGAGGCAAAGACCCTCTTGTTGCCCCAAAAACATAGATTTTCCTCGTCCATAGGATCTCTATTGTTTGTAGATTCTTAGTTGGTTCATGGTCTAGTTTAGCTTTGCTTCAGAGCTTCTTCATCATGATCATTTCCTTATTTACAATAGTCTTCTTTCATGATTTACTTTCTTGCAATGGTTATCAACATTTCCTTTCATAGATCATAGTTTAGACTAGTTTGATGTAGAACTCTGTTTTTCTAGATGCACTTATTTCCTTGCTTGCTTAATCTCATTGGTTGATTGTGAATTATTTATGAAATAGATATCTTCTAGCAATATTCTATCCTATCATGCATCCCATCCTCCATCTGATCCATGCTCTACAGGTCGCCCAAATCTCCCCTCAATTCATCCTTAGTTTCCTGCATTTTCCATAGAATTGCTTCCTCTCTTCTTGAGTAGATCCTATCATTTTCTTTCTCCTAATGATTCTTGGTAAACCCTAGGTGCCCTAACACCTCATTCAAGCCTTCACTCACCTTTTCCACCCACTCTCACACCCTCAAAATAGCCAAAACTTCTCTCGGCCTCCTCTTGTAGGCCTCCTGTAGAACGTTGTTTTTCCTCCTGTAGATTTCCTATGTCCTCCTATAGATTTTCATGTAGGATTTGTTTTGAAGGTAGAGTGTGGGAAAAGCCTCTATAAGGCAACCTGAGACCTCCTAGGACCCATCCACACCATCCTACATCCTCTCCAGTCCCAAAACTGCTCTCCATCCCCACCTATTCACTGCCACGTTCACAAACAAATAAATTACATGCATGACACATTCACATAAAAATACATAAAAATCCAAAAAGATATTTTTTGCTCATTTACTTCGAGAAATAGCTTAGGTATATGTTGTTGAATTCCTTGAGTAGGTAATGGCATTCTTTTCATGGTTTTCATAGTGCTTTCTATACAAGTAGGATTAGTGGATAACTAGGATTTCCTTGGTTTGTTTTACATTTGAGTCTTCCAGTCTACAAGTAGAATAGCATGAGTAGAGTAGTCTCTCTTTTTCCTTTTATCACATATAGAGCTTCTTTGTTAGGTCCCTATAATACTAGTGATTACCCCATTACTATTGTAGTTGTATCCCTTATTAATATTGTTGTTCCCCTATTGTCCCCATATTGTTATTATGTGCCCCATAGAATCCCTCTATTGTTATTTTTGTGGCTTTATATTATTATTGTTAGGTCGGCTAAGTTATATTGTGACTCCTTAGACTCCTATATATAGAAAGGAGGTTTTTTCATTTGAATCATCCAATAATTGTTCATTTGTGTAATGTAAAGGAGGTTTCCCCCTCGAAGAGGCTAAATTCTAAGGCGTTCAACTATCTTTTCTATCCTTTTGTCAGCTGGTTTCATAACATTTGGTATCAGAGCTTTGGATTCTAGGGTTTCGCTACTCCAAATAGGTCATCGTGGCATTTTCCTTATAAATTTTTTCTGTGATATTTCAGAAGCTAAAAGAAATAACACATTTGAGACAAAATCACACTGAACCTCGGGTCCAAATTTCAGATCTTTTCGCACTATATTTGAAGAGATATGATCTAAGGAAGTTGGTCTTTTTGCAGACTCCTGAATTACATTCCAAAAAAGGGAACTAGGAAAATCATCATAACTTTTTCTTTGAGCATCAGATTGAAATTTTGTAAGAAGGTATAGAAATAGGATGGACTATAGTTTCTTTTATATATTTTTCAGAGCCAAAGATCGAAACAGCGACTCGTGGCACGTCGTAAAAGTTCGCTCTACTAAACTAGTCTATAATCAGGTCACCATGGGAGATTTGGCATAACTCTTCCCTAGAGAATCCAATTTGGATAAGGCTGGTGGCATTGTAAAGATGATGTAGAGGGCTACCACAGGTCACAATTTCAAAACTGGATGATCTGAAATTACAGAGATACATTAGATTCAATATCAGGCTCCTACAAGGTGAAAAAAGTTGTGTAGTTTTTTTTTAATTTTTGTATAAGATTGGTTTGAAAAATTACTTTGAAGGAATTCAAAGGGCATAGTAAAGCATTATTATCGGTAATTGATGCCCTGAGGAAAAAAAATTCAAACACCTAGTAAGGAACCTGAAATCTCTAGCATGACTCATGAGGAAGAGGAAGAAATGCAACATGATATATCAAAATTACGATACCAAGTGCAACAAGTGTCACTTGCACCAAAAGGAACAGAATCTAAGATGGATGGTTTAAAGAAATATGTAGAAGCTAAGACGAATGGTTTAAAGAAAGGGTAAGAAGCTATCAAGAGAGGCGTAGAAGCTAAGATGAATGACGTGGAAGCTAAGATGAACGATTTGAAGACAAATTTGAAGACAGATTTAACAAAGCTTCTACAAGAAATGCTTATTAATGGTGAAAGGGTAGTAAAGGAAACTCATGATGAGAACAAAATAAATGTTAATTATGATTTCATAGACTCTAATGTTGTATCAAAGACCCACCATTTTCCAAAAATCAATATGAGGAAGTTTGATGGAAAGGATCTCGCAACATGGATATTACAGATAGAGCAATTTTTTAATCTCAATAATGTGCAAAACACACAAAAGGTATTTATTGCAACTTCATATTTGGAAACAAATCAGTTTGTATGGTATCAATGACTTTGCTCTCGTAAACAAATTATCACTTGGGCAATTTTTACGGAAGAATTGACAACACCTTATAAGGATACAAAAAGCAACACTTTTTTTAGCCAATTGATAAGTCTCAAACAAAAGGGTTAAATAATGGAGCACATTGAGGAGTTCCAAAAATTGAACATAAGGGTAAAAAATATTCCAGAGGAGCAGAGGATTGATGTGTTCATAGGGTCTTTAAAGGATAATATCCAACATGATGTTCGCCTTTGGGAACCTGATTCATTAGAGAAGGCATTCAGGTTAGCAAGGAAAATGGAAAGCAAAATTATGGCAACCAGGAAGCATACCACTCACAACTATAAAGATGGAAGTGTTGTTTCCCCTAGTCTTCCACAACCTATAAGGTTGACACCACAACAATTGGAAGAAAAAAGAGCAAAAGGGCTTTGTTACAGTTGTGATAGCAAATACACTAAAGGTCATAAAGTGTGTTGAGAAGAAATTATTCTACATAGATTGTGAAGAGGAAGAAGAAAAGGAGTAAGAAAGGTCAAAAGAAGAGAATATACTCCAAGAACAAAGCCTAGATAAAGAAGAAATGAATCTGACCATATCTTGTAATGCATTGGATGGAATTACCACTCTGCAAACCATCAAGATAGAAGGACAAATCAAGAATAAAAAGGTAATAGTGTTGATTGATTCAAGAAGTACCCACAATTTTATTCATTGTAAGATAGCAAAAGAATTGAATTGCTTCCTATATTCAGCACCAGATTGTCAAGTGATGATTGTAAATGGAGGAACGATAAATTTCTCTGGAAAGTGCCATAATATCAAGCTATCCATGGGAGAATATGTATTGACTAGCCCAATGCTTTCCATTCCAATGGAAAGTGCTGATGTTTTACTAGGAGTCCAATGGCTACAATCCTTGGGTACAATAGCTTTTAATTTTCAAGAAATTTTCTTGAAATTTTATGCAGAAAGAAAGGACGTTGAATTAAGCGGTATTGCAGGGAAATTGGGAAAGATAATCAGCTCTAACGGTATGACAAAGCTTCTAGAAAAGCAACAAAGAGGTGTAATTTCACAATTATGTTCGCTAGATGCTTCCACATCAGAATCATCTATTCTCCAGATCTCCAAAAAGTCTTGGAAAATCATTCCAAGGTATTTGAGACTCCCAAAGGTCTCCCACCTATTCATGATCATGATCATGCTATTCATCTGATTCCAGGCAGTGTTCCTCCAAACGTCAGGCCATACAAATATCCCTATGCCCAAAAGAGTGAAATTGAACATATGGCTGCAGAAATGCTAGAGGCTGGTATAATTCAACCTAGTCAAAGTTATTTCTTTGCTCTAGTAGTATTGGTGCACAAGAAGGATGGATCATGGCACATGTGTCCGGATTTTAGGGAGCTCAACAAGCTCACTATTAAAGATAAGTTTCCCATTCCCGTCATTGATGAATTACTGGATGAATTGCATGGATCAATTTACTTCACAAAGTTGGATCTTCATTCACGATATCATCAAATTAGAATGAAGATTAAAGACATTCAAAAAACAACATTTAGAACTCATGAAGGTCATTATGAATTTTTGGTGATGCCTTTTGGCCTTACCAATGCACTTTCTACATTTCAAGGTTTGATGAATTCCATTTTCAAACCCTTCCTTAGAAAATTTGTGTTAGTATTTTTTGATGATATAGTAATCTAATACAAGTCTTGGAAGGATCATGTTGAACATGTTGACAAGGTGCTACAACTATTGGAGGAGAAACAATTATATGCAAAAAGATCCAAATGTTTCTTTGTAGTATAAGAGGTGGAATATCTAGGTCATATTGTATCTCATGAAGGCGTTAAGGTAGACCCTAGCGAAATTAAAGCCATTAAGGAATGGAAAATCCCCACATCCATAAAGCATCTATGAGGATTTCTCAGGTTGACAGGGTATTATCGCAAGTTCGTTAAGAGTTATGGGAGAATAGTAGACCCTCTAACAACATTATTGAAGAAAGATGAATTTTCATGGACTCCAGAAGCAACAAAGGCCTTCAAACATCTTAAAGAGGCAATGTGCCAAACACCAGTCTTAGCTACACCGGACTTCACAAAAACATTTGTTGTGGAATGTGATGCTTCAAGAAATGGAATTGGTGTTGTTTTAATGCAAGATGAAAGACACATTGCTTTTGAAAGTCATCCAATCAAGGGAAAGTTTTACACAAAGCTATTTATGATAAGGAAATGTTGGCAATACTACATGCACTTAAGAAATGGCAACCCTACTTAATGGGAAGACACTTCAAGGTAAAAATAGGTCATGATAGCGTTAAATACTTTTTGGAACAAATATTATCCTCTGAAGAGAAACAAAAGTGGGTCACAAAGATGTTGGGTTATGACATTGAAATCATCTACAAAAAAGGGAAGCAAAATGTGGTGG
>APFE031657576.1:1937-26627 GCA_000404065.3 Pinus taeda | reverse complement strand
CATTATGACATCCATTTAAATCCAGTACAGTTTCTATTGCATTTATGGAAACAATTCAAAAGCTACAAGGAGATCCAAAGATTATTGTAAGTGACAGAGATCCCATTTTCACTAGAAATTTTTGGACAAAATTATTTTCTTGCCTTGGTACTCAGTTAGCTCATAGCTCATCTTATCATCGTCAATTTGATGGGAAAAATGAGATAGTAAACAAATGTTTGGAAGGATATATTCGTTGCTTTGTATCTGATAAATAGACATAATGGGTCAATGGTTGCCTCTAGTTGAATGGTGGTATAACACTTCCTTCCATACAACAACAAAAATGACCCCATTTATGGTACTTTATGGATATCAGCTACCATCCATCACATCATATTTAAGAGAAAATTCTAAGGTTCAAGTAGTGGAACATCACATCAAAAACCAACAACAAGTCCTCCAACTCTTAAAGGATAACCTCATGTTGGCACAAAATAGAATGAAACAACAAGAAGATCAACATCGCAGTGAAAGAAGTTTTGATGTAGTTGATTGGGTATTCCTATGGCTACAACCGTATAAATAAATGTCCCTCAAGCAAGCTAAGAAGGATAATAAATTATCACCAAAGTATTATGGCCCATACAAGGTGTTGCAAAAGATTGGTACAATGGCATACAAATTGGAGCTTCCTGCAGTTTCTCGAGTGCACCCAGTTTTCCATGTTTCATGTTTAAAGAAGGTTATAGGCGACAAGCTCCTAGTTCAAACAATATTGCCAAAACATGATGAGGAAGAGGAAATTATATTGGAACTGGAAGTAGTCATAGAAATAAGAACTCGACAGCTACACAATCGATCAATTTCAGAGTATCTCATCAAGTGGAAGAACTTATCTGCTGAAGATTCCACATGGGAGGATGAGAATTTTATACAGAAGCATCCATAACTACTCAAGCATTGAGAAAAACACTTTTCTTAAGGAGAGGGGCATGTTAGGTCCCTATAATACTAGTGATTACCCCATTACTATTGTAGTTGTATCCCTTATTAATATTGTTGTGCCCCTATTGTCCCCATATTGTTATTATATGCCCCATAGAATGCCTCTATTGTTATTTTTGTGGCTTTATATTGTTATTGTTAGTTTGGTTGGGTTATATTGTGACTCCTTAGACTCCTACATATAGAAAGGAGGTTTTTTCATTTGAATCATCCAAGAATTGTTCATTTGTGTAATGTAAAGGAGGTTGCCCACTCGAAGAGGCTGAATTCTAAGGCGTTCAACTATATTTTCTATATTTTTGTGAGCTAGTTTCATAACATTCTTCTGGAATCCATAGAAGTTGGCTTGAGCTCCTAGTTATCTTGCGCCTATTGACCAAGTGACAACCTGCAATAAGAACTAGTACTTGTGCAGATAGCACCGTCACTTCCAAGTTTGTGACAAACTACCGAGTTGATAAGAGTAAACTAGGCAGCCCAGGAGTTTCAACACTATTGCTGCAATACTAGTGGTCACCATCTTTTTGGCACCAATGTCGTGGAAGCATTAGAGTTTTTTGTGATTACTTCTTTCTTCTATTTTCTTCGTGCAACATTTTACTAATAGTTTATTTAAGCAAAGTAGAATAGTCATTTCATTTCTCTCCCTCTCTCGCATTTCTTTTGCTTTCCTTTTTAATTCTACAATTTTCATTTCAGCAAAAATAGATTAGTCACTTCCTTTCTTTCAGTTCTGCATTTCCTTGCCTTCCTCTTCAATTCTGTAAATTTCATTTCAGCAAGTTCATTTTCGTTAGTTGCAAATTGTTTTGTTCAATCAATTTAAGTTTTGTAGGTGCTATCAGTGTGGGGGGAAAAGAAACAAAAGCCAACCAAAAAGATTTCCTTGCATGCCTCATAGAAATAGAGATAATTTAGGAAAAAAATTTCCCAACTCCCCCACTGCTTCACATAGCCAACCTTCTCTCTTCCTCGATGGTTGCGATCAAGAAGAACCCTTAGGTGAACAGCCCGACATATTTGAAGAACCTATATGGGAAGAAGAATAATAAAACATTCCTTTGGAGCCAATGGCTGAACACAAAAATGTTAGGGGCAATGGAGAAAGAAATCAGGGTACCTTTCCCATTCAGGAGATCAATGGGGACACCAAAATGAAGAATATAATCCCTTCCTCCCTACCTCATTTCCATGGTCTGACTACCGATGATCCTGACACCTTGTTTGAGTTCGTTGTTATCTGTCGAACCTATGACAATGGAGAAGATGAGAAAAAGTTGAAATTGTTCCCTTCTACTCTCAAGGATGTAGCATTGCACTGGTTCATGGGATTACTTGGCAATAATATCACAACTTAGGCTCAGATGCAGCAAGCCTTTAACAACAAGTATCGAGACTATTGTAGGTCAAAATATACTAAAGAAGAAATTTTCTAAATGACTATAGAAAGTGATGAGCCCCTGGAAAAATATGAGGAGAGGTTCCAGCTCAGTTACAAAAGGGCCGGGTGTACACTTGACCCTGAGTCTCTGAAGATGGTCCTGCTCAGGGGAATTAAGGAAGACCTTTTAGACACCGTTCATCTAGTGACCAGGGGAGACATCTACCAACTATCCTATGAGGACATAAAGACTATTTTTAGAAGCTGTTCTAGAGCAGCTAGAAAGAAAGGTAGGGGGAGTCAACCCATAGCTAGTACCTCTTCCTCTAGCTCATCCATTAAAGGAGAAATTGAAAACATGTTGGAAGACTTCAAGAGAGAGATGCTACAAACTCTTTCCATGCAAATGGATACCTTACATATCAAAAGGATACAAGAGGAAGCAGAGAGGTCTTTGGCCATTTTTTGTCTTAAATGCACCAGGAGGCATCCTAGGAATGAATGCCCATTGAACTCTATAAAGGTTTGTTTAGTCTATGAAGAAAATCATTCTATAGACAATTTCCCTTCCTTACTTGGACTTAAAGCTATATATCAAGGGGCTGAGTAAGTCACTAAACAACTCTATTACATAAACCAAAGGAGGCCGCATGGACTTAGACCATATCAGCAGGGGATGCAAGGGACATCTCAGGCATACTACAACCCCAACCAAGTCACTTCCATACCTTCTTGGGCCCCACCTGCTCATCCTTCCTGGTCCACACCTCCTCCTTGGTCCTTCACATCTCCATATCATGCCCAATCAACCACCCATTCATTCCAGTCCTATGACTAGTCGTAGCCTTAGTGGAATGCATCTCATCAGGGGTGGAAATGCCAATACAACTCTCATCCCACTCTTTTGCCCCCACCACCTACCCAACCACAACTATTACCTCCTGCTCCACCAAAGTAACCCCAAATGCCTACCCATCCAAATCCAAACCCGAACAATAGACAGGCTCAACAAGTGTATAGTGGGGAACCATCATGCCCGACTTATGCTGTACAGATTCAGGAATTTAACTTACGATCTAGGAAAGTTCATCCGGATAGCCAGCCTCCACCCAAGGAGGTTGATGAAGATAAATAGGAAAGAAAACCTAAAGCAAATCCACCCTTTCTTGAGAGACTCTCTGCAATAGTTTAGCCTACCCTAGAAGAAGCTGAACTCCTAGGGGAATTAAAACATCTATGTGTGAAGATACCACTTCTCCAAGCCATAAAAGGTGTGCCTATCTAGAATAGGTTGATCAAAGATAAGTGCTTTAAGCATCTAGGAAGGCAAAAGAGAGATGCCCCAACCATCAATGTCATAGGGTAGTTGTCCGACCTAATGTTGGGGCAAGTAATCTGTCCAAAATATCTAGACCCTGGAAGCCTAGTAGTTGATGTCCACATCAATGGCACCATGATCCCACATACCTTGATTGATCTAGGAGCTGCCATTAATGTGATTACAAAGGACACAATGGTCAAACTCAACCTCTAGGGCTCCTTGAGGAAGACCACAACCATGCTACAGTTAGTAGACTACTCCACCGTGACCCCTAAGGGGATTGTGGAAGATGTGATGGTCTCCATTGATTGTTGGGAGTACACTGCTAATTTCTTAGTTCTCCAGCCTAAGGAAAAGCTCACTGGGTATCCTCTCATTCTGGGAAGACCCTGGTTGGCTACTACCGATGCCTACATCAACTGTCGAGCTAGGAACATAACCATAAAGAACGGGCATATGTCCAAGAAACTAGTCTTATACCCTCCTGCCCAACCCTTTCTAGAGAATTATTTACCTCTTTGGTTGGAGGAGGAAGATGAGGATGAATTCTATTCTTCACCTCTTTGTGCATTAGAAATCACCACGAGGGGGGGAAACTGCAAGATGAGGATGATATGATTGAAAATATGATTCAGAATCCACCCCCAGTGTATCACCATTAGAGGAAATAGTAAGAGAAACCCAAAACCACCCCTCAACTAATCTCTGTGCGACTGACTCCACACCTATTTATGTTAAGAATATAGAGTTTGGCTCAGAAACAACCTTGAAGATCAATCCATCCCTATCCACTTCCCAAAAGAAGGAACTATGTAGCTCGTTGAGAAAACATCTAAATGCGCTCGCTTGAAGTTATAAGGAGATGAAGGGAGTGCACCCTTAAGTTTGTACTCATCATATATACATCAAGGAAGGTTGCAAGCTAGTCAAGTAGCCTCAAAGGAGGATGAATCCAGCACTTAAAGATATTTTTAAGGAAGAATTGCAAAAATTTCTTGATGTAGGATTCATCTAACCCATCTCTGACAGTGAATGGGTCTCTCCTTTGGTGCTAGTGCCAAAGAAAAATGATAAGTTGAGAATCTGTGCTAATTATCGGGAATTGAACAAAGCCACTAAAAAGGACCATTTTCTTTTACCTTTCATAGATCAAGTGTTAGATGGTCTGGCAGGGAAAAAGTTTTTCTCTTTCCTAGATGGGTTTAGTGGGTACAATCAGATTCAAGTAAGCCTAGAAGACTAAGATAAGACCACTTTCACTTGTCCTTGGGCTACCTTTGCATATCGGGTCCTTCCTTTTGGATTGTGTAATGCTCCAGCCACTTTCCAAAGAGCGGTATTGAGTATATTCTCTAAATTAATTCATGATGCAGTAGAGATATACATGGATGACTTTACTCCTTATGGCTCTGACTTTCAGGAAGCTTTATCTAACCTAGGAAAAGTTGTAGACAAGTGTATTGAGATGAACATGTCTCTCAATCTATAAAAATGTTATTTTTTTTATGATTGAAGGGACCGTGCTAGGTCATGAAATATCTCAACAAGGACTACATGTGGACCCCAAGAAAATTTCCATCATCTAAAGGGTCCCACCTCTTCAAAAGGTGAGAGATGTTAGAAGTCTCCTAGGTTTAGCCAGGTATTACCAGAGATTCATTAAATATTTTAGCAAGCTAGCCTCTCCTTTGTTTGGCCTTTTAGGTAAAGGTGTCGAGCTTATATGGTTATAAAATTGTCAAGAAGCCCTAGATACCTTGAAGAGCAAGCTCGTGACTGCCCCAATTCTGAGAGGCCCAAACTGGGCCCTACCTTTCCACATTCACACAGATGCCTCAAAAAAACCAATAGGAGCAGCTTTGGGACAAATTGATGAAAATTTACCTTATGCCATATACTTTATATGAAAACACTTGTCAAAGGCAGAGTTAAAATATGGTGACCGAGAAGGAGCTCCTAGCTCTCGTGCGTTCCTTAAACAGATTCAGACATTATATCACAGGTTATCAAACCTTTGTGCACACTAATCATGCTACAATTAGATATTTAATCAACAAACCAAATGTGAATGCTCGCATTATTAGATGGTTTCTTTTACTGTAGCAATTTGATTTGACCATTGTTGATAAGCCTGGTAAAGAAAATGTTGTTGCTGAATTTTTGTCTAGAGTAAATTTGCCTACAGGTGAGGAAGGAATGGTGGATGACCAAATGCTGGATGAACACCTATTTTCTATCTCAGTACTCTCTCCATGGTTTGATGATATAGCAAATTACTTCGTCTCAGAACAGTTTCCACCACATCTATCATCAAAAGAGAAGATCAAGATAGTGAGGGAAAGTGCCCCTTTCACCTAGATTAGGGGCATTCTCTTCAAACTTGGCCGAGATCAGATCTTGAGAAGATATGTCAAGGAGGAGGAATTCTTTGACATCCTCCTAACCTGTCATAATGGGCCTTGCGGAGGTCATTTTGCAGCAAAAAGAACTGGGTTCAAGATACTGCAAGCAGGCTACTAGTGGCCCACTCTTCATCAAGATGTGAGGAGATATACTAGCCAATGTGATCAATGTTAGAGGATGGGGAAACCTACTCCAAAGGATGAAATGCCCATGCAACCTCAAGCGACCTTTGAGTCATGTAAGAAGTGGGGCATGGACTTTGTGGGTCCTATCAGCCCTCCTTCATAGTAGAAGCAATACATCATTGTGTGCAGTGATTACTTGACAAAGTGGGCATAGACAAAAGCAATCAAAGCAACAACAAAGGAAAAAGTAGCTGAATTTTTGAGAGAGAGCATATTCTACAAGTTCGGGTATCCAAGAGAGTTGGTCACAGATCAGGGTAACCAGTTCACTTCCAATTTTATTGAAGACCTGCTCACATATCATAGAATCAAGCATAGGAATTCCACCCCTTATCATCCATAAGCCAATGGGTAGGTGGAGGTCACTAATAGAGCATTGGAAAGGATCTTGACAAAGGTAATGAGTAGCAGCAGAAAAAATAGGGTGGGTATATTAGTTGAGGCCACTTGGGCCTACAACACAACATGGAAGACCACTACAGGGTTGACACCCTATGAGCCGGTCTATGGGAAGAAGGCTTTGCTGTCAATAGAATTCGAATTCAATACCCCGAGGATGGAAACTAAGCTAGACCTAGAGCTCAACCATGCAAAGAAAGAAAGATTACTCTAGCTCAATCGATTGGATGAACACAGAATGCAGGCCCTTCTCCATACAAAGGTATTTTAGCTTCAGAGAAAGTTATGGCATGAAAAAAACATCAAGGATAAAAAATTCCAAATGGGAGATTGGGCATTACTCTATGATTCAAGATATAAATATTTCAAGGGCAAGCTAAGGAAAAGATGGATGGGACCCTACACTGTGGAGAAATGCAATACAATGGTTCAGTTTTGATCAGAACCATTGATGATGAAGCCATCCTCGTGCTTGTTAATGGACACTGGTTGAAAAGCTACAAGAAGCCCCTCTCCAAGCAAGAGTTCATTCAAAATTTGAATAAAACATTGATGGTAGTGGGGCATATCTTAGCCTCCACTTCACCCACTTGCTGAAGAAAAAAAAAACAATAAAAAATTAAGGACTCAAGTGAAAACCTCGATGAGGCACTTGAGTCCCATCAATGGGTTGAAAACCTCCCCTGCAGCGGCCTAGTGATGTCAAAAAAAAAATGAGAAGAAAGAAAATAATCTCCCTAATTGAAAACCTCCGTGAGGCACCCTAGTTGTTTTCAAAAAAAGAAAAAGAAAAAAAAATGAATTTCCAGTTGCAGTGCAGGTTTGCAGGAGGACAACAGGAAGCAGGAGAAGGTGCCAAGAGAGATTTGAAATCAATACCAGCACCTGTACTAACTCCCCACACCTTTCTCCATCATTCTTGGCATTCTTTTCACCTCAGTATTCTTCTTTTCCAGAAACTGTGTTTTCTAGAGGAGGCTCCTGTAGGAATTACAGAGACCCATAAATGAATATAAAAGGTAGTTTGAGGGGAAAGGAAGCTTCATAAAAGATCTATAAATCCTCCTGTAGTCTTGAAACCTCCTTACCATCAATTCCAGACCTGAATCACATCCCAAGCATCGTTCTTCTTCCTGCCCAAGAAAAAAACACAGAAAAAACAACGTTTTAGAAAGAAGGAAAAACAAAAAAATAAGAAAGGAAACAGCACCATCCACCTCACCTGAAGCCTACCTATTACCTCTCCATCTCTATCTACATTTTTTGCATCATCCTCATAGCTCCAAGCATAGAAAATAGCTGAGATTTCAAAAGGAGAAGCAGCTACAAGAGCTCTTGTAGGAATTCATGTAACAGTTGATCCCATTAAAATTCATCATCAAGAGCAAGAGGGAGCAAATATGAGGGTTGAAGAAGACATCTGCAGATCAAATCCATCTAGGGAGGAACCTGCACATGGAAAAACCACACATCAGCAAGTAGATAGCATGCATCAAAGGAAACAAAGGAATGCAATATGTTAGGGTACCACCCTAACCCCCTTATTTATGTAATAGGATCACGTCATAGTCAAGAGTCAATAAAGCCCATATTAATAATTGTAAGTGGTTAATCCACAATTAATAATTGAACCATAGTTAGGTGCAAATGGGCCATAGTATTAGATAGATGGTATTATTAATACCACGGTATTGGCCCGTGGTATTGCATGTATGAGTCATATATAAAGGATAGGGACTCCCTGCGAGGAGCATCGTGTCTTATTTTGTAATTGAGCTCTGCTCTATTAGAGGTTGCCACCTCGAAGAGGCAAGTGAAGATTACTCTCTGAATAATAAAATCATTGCTATTCTGTGTTATGGGTATCTTTTCTTCGCATAATCTATATTTGGGTATCTTTTGCAGGTTAAGAGCATAACAAGTGGTATCAGAGCACTTTCCAGGGCCGGTGGGATCTCCATTTCTTAGCAATTTTTTTTTTGGCTAGAGACGTGTTCCAGCGTCTTTAAACCATGGGTCTATCGTTGAGCGCATAAACCTGCGGATTTGGGGAGGCATGCACGTAGGAAATAAAAGAGGTGGTCACGTCTATTGTACTCCCTTGTAACCCCTGTGGGTACCCCTTCGAGTAGTAGCGCATTAGACAAAACCGTGCACGGACTATCTTCATGTACCCTCTGGGTATATCAGAAGCCCCCTAGGCTCCCTTGAAACCTCGCCATAGATAAACCGTCAGTCGTCTCACGGCTACAGTACACCGAGAACAACACTCGGAGAGATTACTCACCTGTACGATAGGGTAGTTGGGTTGTACGGCTAAGGGTAAGGTCGATCCTCCTTAGTTAGAGCCCTGAAACATTGGGCCGACTACTACTACCAGACCCTTATGTATATTGCGATCTGTAGCACTTGAGACTCCTCAAGACCATAGTTCCCTTTTATATCAGGGGATCACACATCATCTCTTCCAGATCCGCTTGTGCAAAGGGGTGTAGCAACAACAAACATCAGTCCCAACCAGCCATTCTGATCTATTAGATCCATAAAATCCACAGAAACAGTCGGTTTCGCCGCCCAGAGCTATCAGATCTGCCATTCATATCTCTCAGATCCACCAGATCAGAGTCGTTGTGAAGGGTTCCTATACCGGGGTATAATTTTCGCAGGACTTTTGGCCACATTGACATTTTGAGGATTTGGCCACTGCAGTGTTGATAAGGAAGGAGCAAAACTCCATTGGTGATCTAGCCCATCAAAATCAGGACGACGAGCTAAGCACAGTGGTACCATTCACTTCTTAGTGAAATTTTTTTTAGGCGGTCCCAATTTTCAAAAAATCCGGTTGGTGTATGGTAGCAACTAGAGCTCAAGCGATGGCCAATGAAAGGATGGACAAACTTGAAGAATCAGTGCAAAACCTCCACATTCAGCTTACCGGCCTATATAGCATGGTCGCGAAAATAGTCCCGAAGGGCAAGGAGCAAGCCCACGAGGAGGTGTATAATGGCCATGAACACAATCAAGGTGAGTCTAGCCACTCTCCTCACATCTGGCACACCCACCCACAACCTAGTCAGCGACCTCCCAAGTTGGATATGCATAAATTTGACGGTTCTCACCCGTCAGCATGGATAGCACAAATGGAGCAGTATTTCAAATTAAATCACATCTTCGATGATGAGACTCAGCTTATGTTGGGGAGCATGTACTTGGACAATGAAAGGTGGCAATGGTGGGAATGGCATCAATGGTGCACTGGACCTTTTAGGACTTGGCCCAAATTCACCAAAGCTCTTCAAGACTGCTTTGACCAGGAATCATCTTTTTTGGGTCGTCTTACTAAGCTCCGACAGACTAGTACAATGGATGAATATATTACAGCTTTTGAAGCCTTAGCCTTCTACACTTGGGGTCTCTCAGATGTGTTCTTCACGGAATGTTTTATCAGCGGTCTTAAAGAAGATATCAAAGCCCAAGTCCTACTACACCACCCTCCCACATGGACGGAGGCTTGCAAGGTAGCTCGTAATGTGGAACGTGCATTAGCAGCCCAATACAGTCGCCCAAATTTCTCCACTAAAGGTCGCCCCCCACAGGCTCACAACACGACTCAAACACTTAAGGTCCAAAAGGTGTCACCTGCGGAAATGGCCGAAAGAAGAAAGCAAGGCCTATGTTACTACTGTGATGAAAAATACTCCCCATGTCATAAATGCAAGGAGCCCAATTTTTTTCAAATTGATGCCACTGACTACAGCTCAACAGAGGAAGATCCACCACTGGAGGAACATGAGCCGCTAGAAGAAGACAACCAAAAGGACAATGTCTCTGACGAACCAGTTATTTCGTTGCATGCTTTGGCAGGGATTTCTTCCGCTCAAACTCTCAAAATCAGAGGTTTTATTAAACATCGCCCAGTAGTAGTCTTGATTGATAGTGGAAGTACACATAATTTCATCCATCAAAAAGTCGCAGAAGCATTGCATTGTTTTGTACGAGCAGTTTCTAACTTCCAAGTTCAAATTGTGGATGGAGGCACAATGAAATGTGAAGGCCGCTGTGAAAATGTCAAACTTCAAATGGGGGATTATCAGTTGAAAACCCACATGTTTGCCATACACATGGGGGGTTGCAACATTGTCCTCGGAGCTGAATGGCTCCGCACTCTTGGGCCAATCACAATGGATTTCCAGGAGTTATATATGAGTTTTAAGTAGAACAGCTACACACATACCCTCCGTGGACTCCAGGCGGGAGCCCTCTCTATCATCAGCTCGCATAGGATGGAAAAATTGTTAAAAAAGGGCAAACATGGAGTTGTAGCTGAATTTAATGTTATCCAGGCAGTCGAAACCAAGCCTCTGCCAATTCATCCAGAGATGCAACAGATTTTAAATAACCATCTGCCAGTCTTTGACAAGCCTCATGAGCTTCCACCCTTGCAAGGGGAACATGATCATAGCATCACCTTGGTTCCAGGGGCCCAACCCCCAAATGTCTGCCCATACAGATATCCGTTCACCCAAAAGAATGAAATAGAGAAAATCATTAAGGAACTTTTGGAAGCAAGTGTCATTCGTCCCAACATTAGTCCTTATTCATCCCCAGTGGTCATGGTGCTCAAGAAAGATGGGGAGTGGCGGATGTGTCCTGACTTCAGGGCCCTCAATAAGTTGACAGTCAAAGATAAATTTCCCATCCCGGTAGTTGATGATTTGCTGGATGAACTCAATGGGGCTCAATTTTTCACGAAGCTGGATCTTCGCTCTGGCTACCACCAAATTCGCATGAAGGAAATCGACATCCCCAAGACTTCTTTCAGAACTCATGAAGGCCACTATGAATTCCTGGTCATGCCATTTGGTCTTTGTAATGCCCCCTCTACTTTTCAGAGCCTTATGAACCACATTCTCAAACCATATCTCAGGAAATTTGTCCTTGTCTTCTTCGATGACATCCTCATCTATAGTTGCACTTGGGCCGCACATCTTCAACATGTAGATCTACCCTTGCAACTACTCCGCAAGCATAAATTATTTGTCAAGATGTCCAAGTGCTCATTTGGCATGGCAGAGGTAGAGTATTTGGGCCATATTGTGGGGCCTGAGGGTGTCAAAGTAGACCCCAAAAAGATCTAAGCAATGCAGGAATGGCCTCAACCTAAGACCTTGAAGATCTTGCGAGGATTTTTGGGTCTCAAAGGCTATTATCGTAAATTTGTCTGCAACTATGGTCGCATAGCGAAGCCCCTCACCCAAATCCTAAAGAAAAATTCATTCTTCTGGAATGAGGAAGCACAACAGGCCTTTATAGCCCTAAAAAATGCCATGTGTTCCACTCCAGTTTTAGCACTACCGGACTTCACCAAATCTTTTATCATTGAATGTGATGCTTCGGGTACAGGTATTGGGGCGGTCTTAATGTAGGAAGGGTGAACCTTGGCCTTCACAAGCCAACAACTCAGTGGAAGGAATCTGGGCCAATCTACCTACGAGAAAGAAATGATGGCCATCTTACATGCAGTCGAAACCTGGCGACCTTACTTATTGGGGTGACGTTTCCAAATCCGCACAGATCATCACAGTCTTAAATATTTTTTGGAGCAACACCTCTCCTCCCTAGAACAAAATAAATGGCTAGCCAAAATACTGGGATATGATTATGAGATCATTTACAAGAAAGGGAAAGACAATAGTGTAGCAGATGCATTATCTCACCAATTTGAGGAGGAAAGTACCCTACTAGAAATTTCCCTCCCCATTCCAGAATGGATTGAAGAAGCTCGCAAGGAATGGTTTTCACACCTCGGGCTCTCCCAACTCATTTCTCAATTGCAGGTAGATCCAAATTCCACCAAGGGATACTCATGGTAGGATGATATTCTTCGCTACAAGGACACAGTCATAATATCACCAACATCCACCCTCAAAAGTCGCATTTTGGGAGAATTGCACTCATCTCCCATTGCAGGACTTTCGGGCTTTCATAAGACGTATGCTCGCACTAAAATATCATTTTTTTGGACAGGCATGAAAAAGGACATCCTTACTTTTGTAGCAGAATGCGATGTCTGTCAATGCCACAAAGGGGAAACCGTTAACACACCAGGCACATTACAACCATTGCCCATTCTGGCATCAATTTGGACGGAGGTTTCTATGGATTTCATTATAGGTCTTCCAAAGTCAGGGAAAAAGTCAGTCATCATGGTGGTTGTGGACCGACTGTCGCAGTATGCTCATTTCTGCGCCCTACCCCACCCGTTTAAACCAACTTTGGTTGCTCAATCTTTCATGGATTATATCTTCAAATTGCATGGCATGCCCACTTCTATTGTGTCTGACTGCGACCCGATCTTCACCAGTAATTTTTGGCAGGAACTCTTTAGAATACAAGGCACTCAACTAAAACTCAGTACTTCCTATCATCTGCAAACATATGGTCAAACTGAAGCCGTCAACAAATGTCTAGAAACCTACCTTAGGTGTTTCACTTCAGAAAAGCAACACCTTTGGGTACAGTGGCTACCTCTGGCTGAATGGTGGTATAACACCAATATCATGCCACACCAAAAAGGGACTCCCTTGAGAAGTATATGGTCAACTCCCACCTTCACCTACTTCGTTCTCCAAGGATGCTCAAAAGTACAAGCAAGGGATCAACTCCTACAACACCGCGCACCATGCTCGCCCATCTGAGGAATCTTCATCAAGCTCAGAACTGGCATGAAGCAACAGGTAACCAGCATCGCTCAGAGCACCAATTTCAAGAAGAGGGATCAGGTCTTTTTACGGCTCCACCATATAAGCAAACATCACTCAAAGACAAGGGGTGTCAGAAACTCTCTCCCAAATTCTATGGACCATATCAAGTACTTCAGTGCATTGGAGAAGTGGCCTACAAGTTGGCCTTGCCACCTACTGCAAAAATCCATCTAGTTTTCCATGTCTCACGCCTCAAGAAAGTGATTGGGAACAATTGCAGAATTCAGATCAGTCTACCTGAATTGGACGAAGAAGGGTCCATCTGGCTTCAACCAGAACAGGTCCTAGACACACGATTCAAGCAACTGTGTGGCCGCATGATTAAGGAAGTCGTCGTCAAATGGAAATACTCCTCTCCGGAAGATGCAACTTGGGAACCAACCACTATTCTTCAACAGTTTCCGTAGCTTCAGCCTTGAGGACAAGGCTAGTCTTAAGGGGGAGGGCATGTTAGGGTCCCACCATAACCCCCTTATTTATGTAATAGGATCACATCATAGTCAAGAGTCAATAAAGCCCATATTAATAATTGTAAGTGGTTAATCCGCAATTAATAACGGAACCATAGTTAGTTGCAAATGGACCATAGTATTAGATATATGGTATTATTAATACCATGCTATTGGCCCATGGTATTGCATGTATGAGTCATAAATAAAGGATAGAGACTCCCTGCGAGGAGCACCGTATCTTATTTTGTAATCGAGCTCTGCTCTATTGGAGGTTGCCCCCTCGAAAAGGCAAGTGAACATTACTCTCTGAATAATAAAATCATTGCTATTCTGTGTTCTGGGTATCTTTTCTTCGCATATTCTATATTTGGGTATCTTTTGCAGGTTAAGAGCATAACACAATAGAGAGAAAGAATCATGGCCTTCACAGCAAAAACATTCGGATCTCAGGCAAGTAACTAACTGACTCCTCTGTTTGTATTTGTATAATTAGAAAGCATGCAACAACAATGAGATGGTTGAGGTTGAACGAGGGAAAAGTGGCTAATTAACTTGGAAACCTTCAGCTAGTTGACTTCGCTCATCTAAAGATTTCACCCACAAGTGTGCACAATCAAACTCAAGAGAGATGTCAAGGACAGGTAGTGGAGGCAGTGTGATCTCTGATGCAATCATGAGGGATGATTATGAGGAAAGGGCCATGATGACAAGGCAAGTAGGTACCAATGGTCTGAATGGGGCCAACGTACACTTGGCTAGCTCACCCTCCATCACCGGAAATATCCATAAACAACAATAAGTACTCCTCCCTGAGTTCTCTCACCACCTTTTCCTTCATTCTCTCCTCAAAACTCCACTCTTTCGATCTCCTCATGCCCCCACAGACTTGTAACAATCATTCTTTGCTGATCTCTCTCATATTCCTTCTCTCGGTGTTGTCTACAGGAGCACTTACAGGTTCTACAGGAGAACCTATAGAATTCTACAGGATGGCTAGTGAGTGGTTTTGAAGGGAGAAAACACGGGTTTCAACACAATTCTTGGGATTAGGAGGCAGTTTCTATGCATAGCCCCATTGAATATCAAAATGTGCAAGAAGTGGTTAACTTTTGAAGGGGAAATAAAGCCTTTAGGTGGCAGAAACACATAACATAATTTCTGCTTATTTCTTGAAAAAACATAGTCTCTCTGTTTCTCTGTTTTCTTCAAAAAATTGTTGTCTCTCATTTGGTTTCCCAAAGAAGCATAAAAAAAATGACAGGAGGTTTTATGAAGGATCCTACCAACTCATCTAGGCTCCATGCACATCCCTAAGTAGTGGACATATTCACGATAGTAAATTGGATGAACTTTTTTGAGAAATTCTGAGGGTTTGATGATGAAATAGCTCAAGAATTTGCCCACTCTTTGGTCCCTCACACCAGAACACATGCAACTGTCACCTTTAGAGGCCTTTCCATGGAGGTAACCCTTGAATTTATTAGTAAGGTCACTACCCTTCCTCTTGTATTGCCTCGGAGAAAGGATGAGAAACCAATTGGACAAGCTGCTAAGAAAAATTTCTTCCGAAACAATGAAACCCCTGTAGAAGATAAAAATGGCATAAGAAGGGCAAGCATACCATATCCTTGGGATGAGGTTAGCTACCAAATAATCAAGTATATTTCCTGTGAGGGGAGGTACAACATTGTATATGGTTACCACTTTAGAATCATTCATGAATTAAGGTATGGCATGGACACTCTAGCCCCTCAGAAGCTTAGCATCCCCTACTTCATCTTGTAGTCGCTCATTGACTCCAGTACTAAAGTAAAAGTAGGAAATCCAAAGCAGCTTGCTCACCATGTATTAATCAAAATTTTAGTGTAGGAAGCCCTCCGTACATTTACACTCCCTATAGCCTTGGAAATCTTCAAAAACATGATAGCTGAAGATGACATAAAGTCTTTGACCTATGATATCAGTCTTACCAGAAATGAGGAGGGAGAGAAGCAAGGGGGAGAAGGTGAAGAAACTAGTGAGTTAGAAGAACAAGAAGGGAAGAAGGAAGAAACCAAGATAGAGGATGACAAAGCTGAAGAAATAGAGCAGGAGGAAATGGAGCAAACAAAGACAAAAAAAAAGACAGAAAAGACAGAAATGTCCCTTGAGACCTTAGAAAGAGAGGCAACAGTTTACCTCACTGCCCTCAGCACAACAATTAAGCGAAAACATAAGAGGAAGAGGCAGACCTCGATGTATTTCATGGCTAGGAAGAGCACAAGAATCAAATCAAGGAAACCACAACCCTCTTCAAAAGTGCCAATTATTATTGAAGATTCACCCTCTATCCAAGGAAAAGAATCCCCTTCCAAGGGACCTATCACATATGAAAGAGGAAATCCTAGATCCCCGACATGGAAAGATGTAGAGCTACAAGACCAAAAAACAGTCCTACAGGAGGCACAAAGAGTTCTACAGGAGACCCTATCAAAACTACAGGAGACCCAGGAGCTTTAGAAAAGGGTGGAAGGAAAGCCACAAGGAAAGGATGAAGAAACAGAGCTACATGAACCAAATCCCCATCCAAGTCTTCACTCCTACTACAGTCTTATTGAGGGGGGAAGAATAATTCCACAAAAATTTGCAATCCCTCTATTCTTTGAATTAGAGAAGGAAAGGATAAGGACCCATAGATGGGTGCAAATAGCCAAATCAAAAGTGGTTGAGGATATTGGCCATATGGGGAACAAACTCAGAGAAATGGGTAGAGAGTTAAGTGCTACCAAACACAGAGAACAAATCACAAGGAGCCACCTTGAAACTAAAAATAAATTGCTACGAAGAAAACTACAAGAGAAAGAGACCCAACTAGCATGCATGGCCAGCTGGTCCATGGAGGCATTGAAATGTAGGCAACCAACAAAATCCTATGTCCTGTATCTCAAGGACCAATGGTTGCAATTTCAGATAAATACTTTGGCACAAAGAGGCACCATGCCTTTCCAAGATTATAGGCAGTTTATGGACCTATGTGACCAAAGAACATCAGAAGATAAGGAAAATATGGTAGAATTCTACCTGCATAATATGGCCCTCATAGACATGAATGTGTGGGACCCCAATGCTAGGCTAGGGGACCTGCAACTAATGGCCATAGCCTCATGGATGAACCATGAAGAGTTAAGGGTAGTAGAAATAAGAAGGTTGATGATAAAGGAGGATAATGAGCCATTAATGATTAGAGCTAAGCCATCAAACCCTATGGCCCTCATCAACACACATAACTTGCTTGCCCATAATCCTTAGATTTCCCCTAGATATATAAGTGATCAAGCACAAGCCATTACGAATTTTTAGGATATGGAAAGATTGCTTGGGGATGACTGTGTACATGCCTGTATGAGGAGATGGAATACCTTACCACATAGTCTACAAATCAGGTAATATCATTCCCCATTGAGGATGAGGGAGGCATTAAGGAGAGTGCCCATGTATAAGCGCTCCATGCAAAGGTTGAAGGTCAATTGAATTGGCCTAAAATTGAGTTCCCCACTGCTGCTAGGCATGCTAGAAGGTAGAAGAGAGGAAGAAGAGCAGGAGCAGTGGGAAGAAATAGACAGGAAGGTAGGATTCTGTGGCAAGGAAGCAGAGACCACATCAGAAGCATGGGATGCTAGGGATGCCACCAGGGCCATAAAAGATGAGGAGATGGACTAAGTTGCTTAGAGGATGAGCAACACTTTCAGTAGGGGGTGATGATGAGCTTCATAAATGGGTAATTATATGGGCTCATTTTACCTCCTAACCTAGTCAAATCAACTATTCTCTTAGCTTATTCTATGATTTTCAAATTATATTTATGCTTATAGAGTGAGTTGAGTTAGTTATGATGCCATGTGGTCTAATATGTGTTTAATGCAGATTATTGATGAATTTTGTCGTGAATTTCAAGGATCCAATGGACAAATGGTAGCAATAACTCGAAGTGGACAAATGAGAGGATCTATAGGAGGGAGCTCCCTCATTTTTTACTCCTCACTTCGAATTCTCCTTCATTCAGCATAGAGCACAAGTAGCCAAGTCATGCATTAGCAAGCAGCTGAGCAAGTGGAGGATAACTAATGATTATCTCGAGTTTTGGGAGCCAAGCCTCCTTGATTTTGAGGAAGCTATTGGTAGCTTAATTTCTCTAAGTACAGAGGCCTAGGGCCTCACTAGGGTTGGATTTTTGTTGGATTTTTGCTGCAGTATTACTTATGTAATCTTTTGTCAACTTCGAGCTTATTATTTTGACAGTTCATGTAATCTTGTTATTATTTTGGAAATAAAGATGGAATCCTTTTTGAGTTAGCACTGAGTTACCTTAGAGGGCTAAAGCTCTTGGGTTAGGGCCCAATCCAAGTAGCCAAGCTCATCTTTACTTATATTTGTATGTTTAATTTTAGTTTGTAGAATTGGTTGCTGCTAGATGTGTTTCTTTTCTGGGTAAGAATAGGTTTATTTTGAGGGTTCAATAGTTTGCTTCCATTTGTGATTTATATAATAGATCAAGTAGTGATAAAGAAAAAGATCTAAAAGGCTAGCAACAGTGCCTTGGCCTATCTTCCTCCCTTTGGGACCATGATTTAAGGCAAAGACCCTCTTGCTACTCCAAAAACACATATTTTCCTCATTCATAGGATCTCTAGTGTTTGCAGCTTCTTAGTTGGTTCATAGTCTAGTTTAGCTTTGCTTCAGAAATTATTCATCATGATCATTTCCTTATTTTCAATAGTCTTCTTTCATGCTTTAATTTCCTGCAATGGTTATCAACGTTTCCTTTCATAGATCATAGTTTAGACTAGTTTGATGAAAAACTCTATTTTTCTAGATGCACTTATTTCCTTGCTTGCTTAATATCATTGGTTGAATTTCAATTGTTTATGCAACATAGATATTTTGGTAGCAAGCCAGCCTATCAACCATCCCATCCTCCATCTGATCCATGCCCTACAGGTCACCGAAGTCTCCCCTCAATTCTGCCTTAGTTTCCTACATTTTCCATAGAATTCCTTCCTCTCTCCTTGAGTATATCCTATCATATTTCTCTATCCTAATTATTCTTGGTAAACCCTAGGTTCCCTAACACCTCATTCCAATGTTCACTCACCTTTTCCACCCACTCTGACACCCTTAAAATAGCCAAAACTACTCTCGGCCTCCTCTTGTAGGCCTCGTGTAGAACCTTGTTTTTCCTCTTGTATATTTTCCTATAGGCTTTCTTTTGAAGGCTGAGTGTGGGAAAAGCCTCTAGAAGGCCACCCGAGACCTTCTAGGACCCATCCACACCATCCTACATCCTCTCCAGTCCCAAAACCACTCTCCATCGCCACCTATTCATTGCCACATTCATAAACAAATAAATTGCATGCATGACACATTGACATAAAAGTCCAAAAAGATGTTTTTTGCTCATTTACTTCTAGAAATAGCTTAAGTGTATGTTGTTTACTTCCTTGAGTAGGTAATGTCATTCTTTTCATGGTTTTCATAGTGCTTTCTACAAAAGTAGGATTAGTGGAAAACTAGGATTTCCTTGGTTTGTTTTACATTGCAGTCTTCCTTTCTGCAAGTATAATAGCATTAGTAGAGTAGTATCTCTTTTTCCTTTGATCACGTATAGAGCTTCTTCTTGAATGCATAGAAGTTGGCTTGAGCTCCTAGTGATATTGCGTTGGCTGACCAAGTGACAAGCTGCAGTAAGAACCAATACTTGTGCATATAGCATCGTCGCTTCCATGTTTGTTACGAACTACTGGGTTGATAAGAGTAAAGTAGGTAACCCACGAGTTGCATCATTATTGCTGCAATACTGGTGCTCACCATTGAGCAAGTTAAATTGCAGTGGAAGCACTTTGGGCCTGATGAAGCTACATGGTAGATGACTGATCATATGTGGGATATCTATTCTATATTGTTTGTCAGTTGAGAAAAGGTACTTTTGCTATATTTACATATTCATGCATGGTTGTTATTGTAAATATCACAATGACTTAGTGTTATAAATCTTCAATAAGAGGTATGGTTATCATGCTGCCATGTTTGTCATGATGGTTTTAATTTTAAGTTGGTTGTTCATTGTAAAAACTGCAAAAAATTGAGTAAAGTTCCATGGGAAATACATTTTTCTTTTAAGAAATTTTGTTGGTTGTAGGTGTCATAGAACATTGAGGATGGTGTTCCCCTAAGGGGGAGGGGTCTGTAACATCCCTATGTTAAAATTTCATGTAATATAAGTTAATAAAGGAAAAATAATAACAAGGTCAATGGAAACTTATTCTAAGCTAAATGTTGGGAAAAATATCCTAGTGAGAATCATTTTGTGTCTTAATGGCTAAAGGGAAATTGGAAAAGGAAATGGAACATGATTTGAAAAGGAAAAGAGGCATTAATTGGATTTTTTTATGGAAATAAAGGAAATTAGGAGAAAAGGGAGGTGAGAGGTCATAGATTCCATGTGAGGTGTAAATTCAAGGAAAATAGATGGAAAATGAATAAATTAGAGTCGTCAATAAAAACAATAAATGAGAGCATCAATTGGTATATTTTTGTCAGTTATGTTTTGGAGTTAGTTTTAGAGAGGAGAAGAATACCAATAACAGGAGGAAAGCAAGAAAGCAAAGGAATAAGAAGGAAATGAAAGGGAGTACAAGGAAAGAAAAGGAAAGAAAGGATCAAGCAAGGAAATTTTGGATCAGGTGGCCTCAGTAAGAATACTCACAGGTAACATGATGCATGTATGGTTTCCTAGCTAGATTTGGCATGCATGGAATATGCATGTGTGTATTTTTGTTTCTTTGATGTCGGTGACATGAATTTTTCTATGTTTTTGAAAGTGGTTTTACCCTTAACATGCCATTTTCGAATAGGCATGGTATGTGTTGGCATTATGATACATATGTTGTACTTGATGGCAACCCACTCATCTCAGATGATAAATTATAGTGCAGCAAAGTTATTTTCTGGTTCCGTAGGTGCTCAGATCAAAAGGTGCGAACTGAAAGGTTCACGCACTTTCATGCAAAGAAAAGTTCACACACTTTCATGCAAAGAAAATTTCACGCACTTTCATGTAGAGAAAATTTCCTTTCATACAAAGGAAAGTTCACGCACTTTCATGCAGAGAAAAGTTCCTTTCATGCAGAGAAAAGTTCACGCACTTTCATGTAGAGAAAAGTTCATGCACATTCATGCAGGGAAAAGCGCACGGACATGGGAAATCTTATGGTTGGTTCATGGTACTTAGTCCTTGGTATTTGAACCTATGGTTTTGGGTCATGGTATCTCATCATAAGTGTTGATCCCAAGTATTGGGTCCATGGTATTGAATTGTTATGGTTTTTGGTCCGTGGTATTGTGAAAGGCCTAAGGCTATAAAAGAGGAACAAGATCATTTGGCAAGGCATCTTCTGAATTATTGAATATCTGATAAAGTTCTAGATCTGGAATACTGTGATTGGGTTATGGTGCAGATCTGGATCTGAATAAAGAAGGAACCTGAGTGCAAGGAGAAGGATAAGTTCTATTGATGGGTCAAAATCTTAAGGCTGGAATAGTGGTTCAGTGAGGCGAAAGCGCGTATACACGCTGTTTTTGCAAGGGAAACTCGCGTATACGCATAAATTCTTGATGTTTGATTGATGTTATTTGAGGATCCAGTATGAAAATTTATGAAACGTTGTCCCTGGAAGGAAGAGAATGTTGTAGTCTTCTGCAGGTAGCAGCCTGCATACTAGTATCTCAACTAGTACAAGAAATAAGGGGGTTGTAGCTCCCTTCCAGGAGAAGCTGGAAAACGAGAGAGGGTTGTAGCTCTCTGTAGGTAGTAGCCTGCATACTGGTAAAGGACTGCACTAGTACAGAATCATTGTAAAACGAAGTTTCTAATTGAAAATATAGAGACATATTGCAGCAGGTGGTTTTCACCCACATTGGGTTTCCACCTTATATCTTGTGTTCTTGTTTTTTATTGTCTTATGCTCTATTTTTCTGTTCTTGGTTACTATTTATATGATTCTGATGCACAGATTAATGTTCAACATCTGTAGAATAATTTAAATTATAATTTTGTATGGTATACGTAGGTTTCCTTATCTATAGTTGCATATATATGCGGTTTTCTCTAACTGAAGTAGCGTATATGTTCTGGGTTTGAAAAATAAAATAATTGACCAGATAATACTGATTAACCCCCCCTCTCAGTATTATTTCCAACAATTGGTATCAGAGGGGGTCCTTCAGAAGAATCTTGATAACTTGAAGTGAGATCTATCATCATGAGCAACTATGAGAGAGAAGCATCAATTAGGACACCAATTTTTGATGGGACCAACTTCGTCTATTGGAAGGTAAGAGTTATAGCCTATCTTCAATCTCTTGGTACAGAAGTCTGGGATATCATAGATACAGGGTACACTTTTCCATCAGCAACTCCTACAGGTCCAGCTGAGAAGAAGCAGTTTGAAACTAATGCAAAGGCTGTCAATACTCTATTAGGATGTCTATCTCAATCAGAATTCATCAAGGTTATGCAGTATAAAACTGCAAAAGAAATATGGGACAAGATCGTTCTGAGCTATGAAGGAGATGAACAGGTAAAAAGAGAAAAACTTCAAACCCTCAAAATTCAATATGAAAATCTCAGAATGTACAATGATGAAAGTGTGGCTAACTATTCCTACGCATAGATGAGATTGTTAATTGTATGAAAAATTTGGGTGAAGAAATAAAAGAGGTTGTTGTGGTTGAAAATGTTCTGAGATCTTTGTCTTCTAAGTTTGAATCAAAATTTTATGCAATAGAAGAAAAGGAGAATCTACAGAAAATTACCATGTCGCAACTACACGGAATTCTAACCGCTTATGAGATGAGGAAAGGGGGACCATCAGACAGAAGACAAGCCTCATTCAAGGCCTCAGGAAAAGGAGATTCTTATGACTCAGGACATATGTCAGAAGAAGAGGAAGAATCAAATTTTGTCAAAAACCTTCAACGGGGTGCTGGAAGATTCAGAGGTAAGTTACCTTTCAAATGTTTTGCTTGTGGAAGAGTCGGTCACTATGCTGCCAAGTGTCCTCATAAAGGCAAGGAACCTGTTAGATGGAACAAGAAAGAGAATGTAAATAAGAAAAGCTATTACACTCATGAATACAGTGATGGATTTTCAAATAGTGATGAAGATGAACAAGGTAATAAGTATAGACTTTTAATGGCTTTTGAAGATGATGATTTCATGGATGCTATAGATGAAGAAGGTGTTTATGAAGAGATTTCTAAACTCAAAATTTGTTTAGAAGAGAAAAATGTGATTATTGATACTCTGCAATTCCAGTTGGCTGAAAGTGAAAAACATCATGAAAATTTAGAATGTGAAATAGTGGGACTTAGAAAAGAGATTGAGAAAACTAAAGCTCTTAATCTTAGATTTGTTAAAGGATCTAAAATGTTAGATGAGATTATCAAAGTACAACATTCTCCACTAATCAACATAGGTCTGGGATATAATCAAGAAGCATCTCAAGCACAGAAGCCATCCACCTCCAAAAGTTATATTGATGCAGCAAGGAGAAGTGAACAAATTGACAATCAACAACAAAGGCACAATGCTACTCACCAGGTAAATCAGGGACATTTTTCTTCAAGAATGAACAGAGATCACCAAGTAAATCAAGGGTAATCTGCTTCAAGGATAAACAGAAGCTACAACAGACCACAGGTAAATCATTCTCAATTTTCCTCAAGAATGAATGTCAATGAAAACTACAATCATTCGATCCGCGGGATTGATAATCGCAGGAATTTCTTCAATGGCCAATGTTTCTCTTGTCACAACTTTGGACACAAAGCAACTCAATGTGTTTCCTACAAAGCTATCATGACTAGAGAAACTCAAAAATAGAGGAGTATGACTGGGATCATGAAAAGGACCTACAATAAATTTTCTCCTCTTGAGAATGAAATAGAATGCTCTATTTGTAATAATTTTGGTCATGAAGATTCTGAATGCAGGAGTAGGTTTCGGCAAGCAACTCAGAAGGACCAAGCCTCAAATATCAAAACATGGAGAATGAAAGAACCACAACCAGAAAGATGTGGTATAGACTTATATGTAGAAGGGCGGGAAAATCAATGGTACATCGACAGTGGATGTTCAAAACATATGACAGGTGATAAAGAAAAACTTCAGTCATATAGTGCCTTGGAGAAGGAGAAGAAGGTTTCATTTGGAAATGACACCCCTGCAGTCATAAAAGGTAAAGGTTATGTTCTTTTAAAGATGAACACTGTGGAGAATCTGAATTCCTCTCAGAAACCACACCACAGTAATCTACAATCCAAAAAAGGTAAAGGTTTCGTTCTTTTAAAAGAAAAGGTCAAAGCAGGAAATGTTATGTATGTTGATGGCTTAAAGCATAATCTAGTGAGTGGCAGTCAGTTGTGCGATCAAGGAACAAAGGTAATATTTCGATCAAATGGATGTAGTGTTCGTGATCTTGATACAGGAGAAACAGTGATCAAAGCAATAAGAACTCCAAATAATTTATACATATTCAAAGAAGGACAAAAAAAATGCTATCTGAGCAAGAATGATGAACACTAGCTATGGCAATGGAGGTTGGGGCATCTAAGCTTCTCACAGATAAGGAAAGCATGCAAATACGAGGCAGTTCGTGGTCTTCCAGACATCAGAATTCTAGATAACACAATATGAAAATCATGTCAGTTTGGTAAGCAAACCAGAACTAACTTCCCTGAGAAGGAAGGATCAACTAGCAGG
>APFE031657566.1:39864-79865 GCA_000404065.3 Pinus taeda | reverse complement strand
CCAAGATAGTAATGAACATAGCCAAAATCAGTCATTTCAAAACTTTTTCCTAATTCTTTCTTTATGGATGCAATATAACTTTCATTGTTCCCTGTCATTAAAAGATCATCTACATATACCACAAGATATACAACTGTTTTCCAACTTTCTTGACAAATAAAGTTGCATCATCAAGATCAAAATGATTGAAGTTGAGTTTCAGAAGATGCTCAGTTAGCTTTTCATACCAGGCTCGTGGTGCTTGTTTGAGGCCATACAAGGACTTCACAAGTTTGCATACTTTATGTTCATGTCCTTTCACAGCAAATCCTTCAGGCTGGGACATAAAAACATGTTCTTTTAGATCTCCATTTAAGAAGGCAGTTTTTACATCCATTTGATGGACTTTCCAACCGTTCTGAGCTGCTAGTGCAAGAGTGTCCGGATGGTGGCCCATTTTGTTGTGGGGGCAAAAGTTTCCTCATAATCGACCCCTTCTGTGCAAACCTTTTGCCACAAGCCTAGCTTTGTGCTTGTCAAGTGAGCCATCAGCTTTGTACTTGTTCTTGTAGACCCACTTGCAGCCAATTGGTTTGGTTCCAAATGGAGGATCAACCAGCTTCCAAATGTCGTTCTTTATGAGGGAATCATACTCCTTTTGCATTGCTTCTTTCCATTCATCATGAGAAGCAGCTTCTTTAAAGGAAGTTGGTTCAAAATCTGTAGACAAGTTCAATTCACATTCATAAGAAACATCCATATCAACAGGTGAATTAGAGTCATCTACATCACCTCCATTTTGTCGGTTTGCATTTCTGGTTCCTATTTTTCCAATTTCATCAGGATGAACGCTTTCAAGTGTCTTTGTCAGCCACTTTGGGGGACCTTTCTGAGATGGTCCAGGCTGCTCTGTTGATTGAGTTTGGACTGAATCAAGATTGAGTCTCCCAATTCTATCAATTACATCACTTAAAGCATCATCCATTGCTGGAGTTTCAGTCGGGGGAGAGTGTTCTTCAGAACAAGATTCCACATGTTGATCTAGAATAGGAATCCCCCCTTCAAGATGTGGAATCTAATTATCAAAATCTTGAAATGATTTCATTTTTGCGAATCTATCCAAGCGATCAAGTTGTCGCTCAACAACATTTTCAGATTTGGATGATTCAAGAAAAATTACATCTCTAGATACAACAAACTTTTTATTTACCTCATCATAGAGGTGGCATGCTTTGGAGGTGTTTGAGTACCCCAGGAAGATACATTTATGACTTCTAGCACCAAGTTTGTTTCTATGTACCTTTGATATCAAAGCATAATAGGTGGAACCAAAGATCCTGAGATGTTTTACCGAAGGAACATGTCCATACCACAATTCATAAGGAGTATTGTTTCTTATAGCATTAGAATGGACATCTATTCTTTATATATGCAGCACATAGAACAGCATCAGCCCAAAACATTATCTTTACATTTTTGAAGAAAAGCATATATCGTACCATATTCAAGATTGTTCTATTCATTCTTTCAGCTACACCATTCTGTTGGGGACTATAAGGCACAGTTGTTTGATGTTTGATCCCATGTTGTCAAAGATAGTTTTCAAATTCATTTGATGTATATTATTTTCCATTATCAGTGCGAATACACCCAATATGAGATTGTGCATCATTTTCAATCCATTTATGAAAATTCTTGAATGTTTGGAAAGCATCAAATTTGTTCTTCAATAAATAAAGACAACACATTCTGGTGTAGTCATCAATAAACGTCACGATATATTTATTTCCATTTGCAGAAGAAATAGGCATTGGACCACATAAATCTAAATGAATGAGTTCAAGTTTCCTATGTTCTCTTAAATGTGAATCATGAAAAGACTATTTGCTATGCTTTCCTAGAATGCAAGCATCACATTGCTTAAGTTTTCTAGGAATTGTAGGCAAACTAGCTACACCATTTTTATTCAATAAGCGGAGACTGTCATAGTTCAAATGTCCAAATCTAGCATGCCATAATAAACTTGATGGAAGTGTACCTTATTCATGATGGGAATTGTATGATAAATGTTGTGCATGAGGAGATGTTCCTTGGAGTTTGAGAAGCCTTTCTTCTTCTATTCCCCTCATGACAAGTGAGTGATCAGATGCTTTTCTTACCTAAAGCTTGCCATCAAACATATGAATGGAGTTACCTTGCTGGTGGATGTGGACCAAGGAGTTTCTCTTGAGCTATGGGAGATATAGAACATGATCCAGAAGAAAGTCTGGAAGACCAGGCAGTTTAAGCCTGATTGTGCCAAGCCCTGATGGCTTGATTTTTGACTGATCTGCAAAGTATACTACTCCATCAACATTGTCAGTGAAATCTTCAAAAAAATCTTTTCTATGAGTCATGTGACAGGTTGCTCTTGAATCAAGTAGCCAATCATTTTTCCAGGAAGCAAGTGAAGTATTAAACAAATCTTCATTACTCCAATGTTACATTGTGCCTCAACATAGTGAGCGGATTCAGGTGCTTTACCTTTGTCTGTATCATCAGTTTTACCTTTCTGTTGGTTTCTTCTCTGCTCAATTTTGTCCCATGTTAGCTTGCATGTAGAGGCATCATGTGATCCATTTCTTTTGCAGCGAATACAATGTAAATCTACCTTTTCTCCTTGAGAATGTCTGCCCCCCCTGCCTCTGAAGTATCTTCCTCTTCCTCTTCGTCCACCTCTTTCTCTTGTAGAATCTTGAGCAGGATATTTTTCTTTATGGGCACACAGTCTCTTCAGAAGATTTAGGGGTTGTCTTCTTTCCAAAATCTTTCTCTCTTTCAGCAAACTTTTCCACAAGAGAGTCAAAGGTTATATCTTTGAGATTTCCATTTGCTTGCAATGACTTAAGATAATTGGAGTAAGTAGGATAAAGTGCCTTGAGAAAAGCGATAAGAGGAATATCCAATTCAACCTTAGTGGATTTGATATCATGCATTACTTTACTTCAGATGCAAGAGCAAGAGGATCATTATTTTGCAGTTCAAGAGTGAAGAGTTTAATCATGAGTTGAACAACTTCAAGTGCAGAATGTGAGTCATAGAGTTCTTTCAGCGTTTGTAAGGCTTCAAAGACAGTTGAATATGACGAAATATGGCGACTCACCTCTTCATTTACAGATGCTGCGATTAATGCATAAGCTTTGTTGTTCTTTTTTTCCCAAATGACGAGCTCTTTGCCTGAGGTAGGTTGTACTAGGTCATTGTCTCTGTCTCCGACACACACTCCTTTCCGTAGCTCATTGAAAATGAGGGTGTGTTTTATCATCCGAGACCATTCAAGATAGTTCTCCTTGCTAGTGAGAACTATTCCCACCATAGATATGATTGAATGCTTATTATAGCAAATAAAATTTCGGCTGCAAAATTTTTACTCTTAATGGAAAAAAATATAGTTTTGATATAATGGGACAACAGATTCAAATATCAATTTGCATGCTTCTGCACAATGTTAAAGCACAAAATATGGCAGTATAAAATACCCTCAACAACATTGTGTTCACCAAAGAAAAACTGAAGAATGTAGTCCAAACATATTTGGACTCTCAAATATTGTGTCATACAGAGAAGTATTTAGGTTATTTTCAAAAATAATTTGAGACATATGTATCTCTGATTTTAAGCCACATGAAATACGCCACAAAACTGCAAAAAGCTTAAGCGCTTCTCCAAATTTAATTCAATTTCCCGAAAACTAAGAGATCCTCCAGAATGGCATTCAGAGGGATTGCAAACCAAGATACAAAGATCCTTTTTATGGCGCGCATGTAACATCACCCACAACTCCTCTCCAATTCCCAGCAATCGGCAGTGATACAATCTATCAATCTGTAGTTAAACGTCTTTCAATCTATCAAACCAACCTTAAAAAGGACATGCTATGACCATCAAAATGCAAAGAGATACGCTATACCCACAAGGTTATTTGCATATACATTGAGACAAGGTTATTTGCAACTACAATCGGCAGTCATACACCCCAGGAGGCGCAAACGAGCTCAAGAAATAAGAAATCGTTACTTAAAAAGGAGGCGCAAACGAGCTAAGAAGTAAGCAATCGAAAATATTATTTTCTTGCTCGGATCCCCACGCTTCAACAGTGATGTCGTGATTCGTTTCATATACAACTCAACAGCCTCCAGGCAACTTTACGTCCCGTCTCGAGAATCATTCATACTGTAAAATGCCAGACTCCACGACAAAGGTGAATCTCTCCATATATCGGGTTATAAATTCATTTAAAACAGTGGCTCCCTTTCTAATTGACACCAGAGAATGCAAACTCTGTGGCGCAGCGGATGCCTAACGACAGCGACCCTGACTGCCAAACCGCGTTGCGAGACCCGGTTTCTGCAGCTCGAACCGCAACGGCACTCTCGACCACCACTTTTCTTTCATGCGACGGTTTAATGGCCTTACTGTAATGGGATACAAGCAAGAAGTTTAATAGCAAAGGCGGTTGATGATGATACAGGACGGGTGTCGCCTGATTGGAAAATTCATGGCATTCGATAGCCACATGAATTTGGTGTTGGGAGACTGTCAACGCATCCAGATGAACAGGCTACCAACGTTTAGCAAAGAATATGGCAGAACAGCAAACGTTCATGTCAGGTGAATGTTAGGCGACGGTTTAATGCCAAACGCAGGTCTTATAAATGGAATATGGCATAACAACAAATGTTCATGGACAGACACCTTCTGGCTGACAGAGAGCGCAGGTAAAGGAATATGGCAGACAGACAGAGGAGTTACAAGGACCATGAGAGCTAAAAAAGGAGCTGGCTCTGATACCATGTCAGGTCGCACAGTAACTCCATTAAGCAAAAATTGATTCGTCTATTTTATTCTATCAGGTAGGTCTATTATATACATGAGGAAGAGACTGTTCAGTTCATCTCCTGATGACTGTTCACATTTATTTATTTACATATATTTACCCAATCACAAGGCTTAGATGTCAACAATTAATAATTAAAAACCATTTTAATTTGGGTGATAAAATATATAGAATTGTTAAAATAAAATATTTTAATGTTGTATATAAAAAATATTCAACGTGGGTTATCAATAAAATATTTAATACCAATTAAATTCCCTATACTTAAAAATTATATATATAAAAACCATTTTATTTGGGTATTCAGTTATTAAAAATATTTTATTTTAATTACGTACATTTTAAAAACTATGTATATATCATGAAAAAATTACATAGAATTGTTAATTTAAAATTTTGGATTTTGTTATTTAAATATATATATATATATATATAATATTAATGTTAAAAAATATTTATGTGTAATAAAAAAAATATTCAATGTGGGTTATCAATAAAATTTTTATACGATTAATATTCACGTATACTTAAAATTTATTATAATAAAACCCTTTTAATATAGGTATAAAAGTCTAAAAAATACTTTAATGTCAGTGACGTATCAAAAACCATTTTATATCATGAAAAAAATATATATATAATTGTTAAATAAAATATTTTAATGTTGTATATAAAAAATATCAATGTGATTATCAATATTATGAAAAAATATATATAGAATTGTTAAAATAAAATAATTTATGTATTCAAACTTCTGGGATCCATAATGAGTTAAGCAAATTATTTCGGTAGAAATCACATAAGAGAAAAAAATTTGGCGACTCGTTCGAACAACAGTGTGTTCATCATCAAGAGGCCCAAATGAAGAGGCAGACCATGGAGAAGGTTAAATAGAGAGCATATAGAGAGCAATGTAGAGACATAATTCAAGTAGGATTTTATTTGAACTTTAAATTATTATTTTTTATTAAATATTAAAAATATGCTGTTTTTGAAAAATATTTTAAATAATGAATTAGTTATTAATTTATTAAATATATAATATGTAACAACTATATCAAACGGCTAGTTTTAAAAATAATTTTAAAATATGATATTAGTTCATTAATTTATTAAAACACTTTTCTATGTACCACTATATTTAATGGTAGTTTGAGAAATAATATTAAATTAATTTAATATATATAATATATATATATATATATAAATATATGAAAGTCAAATTTGAAGTAGGGGAGTCAAAAACTATAAAACGATGAGACTTTAATCGAGACAGATTATTTGATAAATAAATAATAATGGAAATAAATAAAATATATTTAAAAATATTTAGATATAAAATAATAAAACAAAAATATCACAGCAAGATAATATTATATATATATATACAAAAATAATCATAAATGGGGTCACAATAAAATTAGGGCTCAGGCCATTAACCAATAACAAGAATACTAAATGGAGTTAAGACCGAATAGGATGATAAAATACATAAAGAAAACTCTAAGGATTGAGAAAATACAACATATACTATAAAAAGAATGCCAATACCTACATAGATAAACAAACAACAAAATAAATCCCCAAAAAAAGCCTAAAAAACTAGGAGGACAGGGCATGGACCCAACTTCTATTAATATTCCAACCATCATCTCTATTCAAATTATTGGGTCTTTTTACAATTTCTAGGGCCTCCCTCAATTTACAATGATGGAAATGACTAACCCTAGCAATGACTTGGGCCTCCTTAATGCAGATGTGATGCTTAGGTTTATCTACATGCTCCACCAAAGCAGAGGAGCGAGTCCTGCCATGCTTGATGTCAGCAACATGCATACGAATCCTTTGATTAATCGAGCAACTAGTCTCACCAATGTAGGGAGTCCCACAAGAGCATGGGATAACGTAAACACTCTTCATATTCTTGGAGTCCACTGGGTCTTTTACAGATCTAAGGGAGCTTCAGATGGTATTTAAAGGCTGAAAAGTTGAAGCCACCTTATGCTTCCTTAGGATCCTCACAATCTTGTCAATGGTCTCTTGGATAAAAGGAAGATGAACACCAAAAAATCGATCCTTGGTATCTTTCTTAGCACTAGGATCTTTTTCAGCTCTGAGGAAAGCCTTAGTACATTTAGTCTACTATACCCATTATTAAAGAAAACACTTAGGAGATGTGCTTTCTCTTCCTTAAGATGGTTCTCATCAAAAACTCTTAAAGCTGTAGTCGCTAAGGTGTTGAGAACACCAAGCTTTTGAGCTGGGAAATGATGAGAAAATATTTTAATGTTGTATATAAAAAAGTATTCAATGTGGGTTATCAATAAAATATTTTTATACGAATTAATATTCACATATACTTAAAAATATATTAATAATAAAAAACCATTTTAATTTGAGTGATAAAATGTATTGATATGATGATGATGGTGGTGGTGGTGGTGAATGTCCATAGAGACCAAATTGGTCTATCACACCTATAATTTTCTTAGTTCTTAATTGTTTAGCTTCTCGTCTTCCTTGGCGAGATTGGTGTTGTAGCTTTCTTTTTTTTCTCTACGGTCTTCCAACTTTCTTTATCTTGCATCTCCTTCATCTCTTCTGGTTCTTGGGACATTATTGTCTTAGCTTCACGATCTGTTGTGTTCTTCCTTTTGAAGATAGTCGGAGAAGAAGTTTGGTCTGGGAGATCTACTTTGTTGTTAAATGAAGATTTATTTTGTGCGGTATTCGAATCCTCATAATTGTTGCTTGAGGGATTATCGAGTTCACTTTTTTGCTGTTGGGTGGAGCTTTCCCGTTGCTTGTCTTGAAAGTTGTTTCTTTCTTGCCTGATTTCTTGCGATTCAGAGTTTGCGATTCAGAGTTTTCTGGAGAGTATTCTTCCTTGATGACAGTGTAATGTTCTTTTTGTGTTCCTTCCCACCATGTAGATCTGTGGCGATCTTTCTAGCATAATTTTTCTAGGAGGCTTTTGAGCAATTTTTGGCTAGATGGCCTGTCTCAAAGCAGGATCAACACCTCAAGAGGACACTTTCATCATCAAGTTTTTGGTTCCACACATAGTCTTTACTTAGTTTTATTTCAACTGGGAATCCGGCACTGAAGTCCATTTGAACACAGTTGCGTGCCTAGGTGGTTCTGGCATATTCCTTTGTTTCTGGGCACCTGCGGTAAAATTTCCCAATTGCATTTCCAATGGCTTTTAGCGAGGAGAAATTCCAGAGATGCAAGGTAGGTTTGGTAATCTCACCCAAACTAATGCTGAGGTTATGACTGTTGTTGAGGGATCGAATGATGGGTTCCATAGCTTCATGAATAGGCCTGAGTTTTCCCAAAACCAAGGGCCGGAATCTAGAATGCATTGTCTGCTTTTAGGGTTTTCAAAATCTATTATAAAGAAACCCCTAGCACAGGGCTAGATATTAATTTCATCAGAAATGGCAGGCTTCCATACCTCTGAGATCCAACTATGGAGAGCTGTCAGCTGCAGCCAATAACCATTGAACCGACAGATTAGGGCACTTTCAGAATACTTCACAGCCTCATCAAGTGAGGCCTGGACCACCTAGACAATGGGCACTGGGGCTTCACTGACGAGCTTTCCCCCCATAGGCAAATGGATCTGAACCAGCAGTTATCTTCACAAAGCTAGGAGTCATCTAGATCGAGGTCGATCGATGATTCCCAAGCTTATATATGCCCTGTACAAGTTTGTCAAGGGTTTGATCTGACGAAGAAATCCAGGAATCTACAATACCATCGGCTCTGGCGTGATGGTTATTAGGTAGCTCTGCGCTACTTTCCTCCAAATTCGATGTTGGGTTTGCCCGAGATCGGGTCCGACCCTGTTGCCATTATACGGTATCTTGCAGGGAACTTCGATGGACCATTGCAGGGCCGACACGGGCCTTCAATCGAAGGGCACTAGATCAGGAAGCACGTGATTGTTCAAGGCCTTATATACATGTTATGTAAAATATTTTAATGTTAATTACTTATCATTTTAAAAAAACTATATATATATCAAGAAAAAATTAAGTTTGTATGGTTAAAATGTTTATTTGGTCCTATATATATTCTATTTACCATACATAAATACAAATTAAACAATGAAAAATAACACATTGTATTTTGCACTCTAAAGAATTTTGCACATGAAGAAATTTGATCTCTCTTGGCTCATGTTAGATCCGTACTTAAGATGGATCTATGCTAGTAAATATATATAGGGATGATTTCTGCTATTAAAGTTTTTAGTAGAAAATACAAAATAGACTTCTTCCCCTCGTAATTTTGTACATTATATATAATAAAAGATTTTTTTTTTTGCATTTTAGTGTTTGGTTGAAATAATTGGTTACATTTATTTATATATATATATATATATTATATATATATTTATATTATATATATATATATATTGATTGTAGAGTATTCTTAATATTAGATTTATCTGAAATTAAAAATATTTATGAGTTATTTATTGTGATTTGTTGAGTTTGTTGAAGCCTTGTTTCCATTGACTAGATGATTCCAAGCATGTCCAAGCATGTCCTTCCTGGCTCTAATACTCTACAGAAGGTTGTTCCTTGTTGGCTTTCAAAATGTCAAACAGTGGCTTCCCCAACAGAAAAGAGATTGTTCAAATAAGCCAAAATTTTCTCGACAACCTTCTTTTAAGGTCAAAATATGGTGATATCGGTACATTGTGCAACTCATGACAATTGCATTTATCATGACTTCCTATTGTGGAGGATGAAACTGATTAACATTCTCCTCCTTTTCTCTAAATTTCCTTATCAATTCCAACATTTAGTCCTTGTGACTCTACAACAATTTCCTTGCCTAACAAAGCTCGATGAAATCTATCCATGTTGATTGATGTCCATCAATTACACACATGTTGACCACAACTGGAGACCAATTCGTGATTAGAGAAGTTGTGGTAGGAGGAGTTCGCAGGAAACACTAGAGGGTGGGGGAATTTCATCAAAATAGTGGATAATGAGGACCTTTTTCTCAGTGAAGCAAGGATAACCTTTGAGAGAAATAACATGAAGCCTACAAGCTAGCAGAGAAGTGGAGTCTAGAGGCATAATACAGAAGGAGTGAAATACCAAAGGAGAAGATAATGACCAAATTTTGTGAGGGACAGGTTTACCATCGTCAGGGAGAAAGGTGTTGCAAGAGGTTAGAGTTGCTCTAATTCAACTATCGAGGAGGCTGAGGGTGGTTGAATAACTAACAGTATCATCTATCATGAAGGAAATCCCACACTCAATCGAACGATGGATAGGATCGTGATGATAAGCAAATGTGCTTAAAGATTTAGGTGTGCAAGGGATGAAGGGAGATATTATCAACCATCCCATTCCACCCTCTTTTGTTGTGTCCACCTTGGGCTCCTTTAAGTTCTTTGTGTCGATGCTTTGGGTATGACATATGGTTGAGTTATGGGGGATGTTCAATCCTTAGAATTTATGGTAATGACCCTAAAAAAATTCCCAATTTGCAAGCTTGTCTGCCTTATTATTTTAATGTCGAGGAACTTGGTAGTAGTAGAGATATGTTAGCAGTCCCTTTTTGATTTTGATCATGGGTAGAATGGAGGTCAATCAATAGTCTTTAAGGATTCTATAAAAATGTAGGAGTCTTGTGATGACAAATGAGTCCCCCAGAATGGTTGAGTTAGGAATTATAAGACTATTGGCAAGTTTTAGACCCCAAAACATAGCATAGGGTTCTACAACATATTTTGTGGATATGCCTAGGCTCCAAGCATGGTTCTAAACCTTTGCCCGCCTTGGGTTGAAAGGAAACCCACCCTCCCCTCTCCTGCCCCCCTACCGAACCTACCTCCCCTATATATAATAAATTGATATTCTAAGTTTATATCTATAATATTATTTATGAGTATGAAGTAAGTTATAATTGGATATGGTATTCTAATTTTATGTATGGATATAGCTTGAAATTGTTTTTATTTTTTTGTATTAAGATTTAAATTGTTTTTAATTTACCAAGAGTTTTGCTTCCTTGGATATAAGGAAATAGATTAAAGGCTCAATATCTAAAGATATTTGATATTTGATAGGAGTGGAACTCTACCCTTTACCCATCACCAATAAACAATTTCAATGAATTGATTTTCCTTGAATAATAGTGATCAAATACCATATATTCAAAATGGATTCAACATAGCCTCCAGATCAAAAGTCTTCAAATACAAGTGAAAGTGGAATCATGTTGAAGTGCTCGTTAATACGAATCCAATGGTGCAAACAGTGTAAATCTGAGTTCAGATGAAGAAATCAGAGCCAATTAAATATTTAGGCCAGAAAGTCAATGCCTACGTTAACAGGCCATGTGGAAACCTGAGAAAGAGTCACAGGTTCTTGATGATGTCAGCACAGAAGAATATGTGGCAGTCTACGATTGGTTCATACCACAGGCGATGGGGATCAGTGAACAAGAGCGGAGATCGACGCTTATTGCGTCGAAACATGCAAGCAAGTTATCCTGGAAAATGGACACGATAAAATTATGCAAAAGAATCTAAACTCCTTTGAGTTCTGACAAAGAAGTGGTAAGTGGTTTATCGCGTGCCTTCAAGACAGGGAATGGTTTTCCAAAAATCTGCACGATTCCACTCAGTGTTTGACATGTAACATCTTGAAATCGCTTTCTCGCGTGCCTTTGGAGAATTAACATACGTGCTAGTTGGAGCGTGAGATCACGTGAAAATTGTCGAATCCCACATGACAGATCGATGGTGCAGGTTGACTAGATTATTTGATGAGTGGGACGCGATAGCCATTAAATTGTTTGATATCGAGATCAACGTCGAGGAAAGGCCGAACGATCGGGGTCCACCCTATGCACGTCGATCCTTTGGTTTATATTATGTTTCTATTATAAACGTATTATTCCATGTTTATTGCAATTTGTAACTATACGTGGTATATAAATACCATAACACAGAAAAGTAGATAGAGAGTGCGTTGTGAACCGTTCCAGGGGGTCTGGAGGTCAGAGTGACCAAGTACAATCGAGTGTATACTCATTTCGACTCGAAGATTTGAGCTGAACACAACGGTGCGATCCATTTTCATGTTGAGACTCTGTTTTTGAGCTCACACCTATAACAACTATTTGAAGACATAATAAAGAGGTCAACACTGGAAGTGAAAGGACCAGGAGACGTATCCAGGAAGTCTGGTGAACTCCTTTATCAAGTTTGGTTGTGTTGATGTGTTTTGAATGTGTTTTCTAATTGTTTAAGTGTTTATGTTATTTTCAATCTTATTGATCCATTGCACTAAGTAACATAGGCAACTTCACGCATAGTCTATAATACCTTTTTCAATATCAGATCAAGTGGTATCAAAGGTCAAGGTTTTTAAGGTTTGACAAGTTTGTGTGGAGATTTTAATGCTTACTAGGTTGTGGCTCAGATGAGGTGAAAGTGAACTTGTTAAGGTGAATCCAGAGATTGGAAGGGTCTCTTCACAGAGAAGGATGGCAGATGAAGCTTCACTTGGATCAAAATCCCAGTTCTTAGATAGTTTCATGACGATACGTGCCATGGTGGAAGAGATGTATCATGAGTTTAAAAAGGGTAATGGTTAAGGCACTTCATCACCTAGTCCAAACAAAGGAGCAAAGGAAACTTTTTTTTTTGCCCCTCCAGATAAAGAAGATAAAGGAAACGGAGAAATGCCTCCTCCACCATCTCCTCCATCATCACCTTCATCGTCATCATCATGATCTGCTTCTCATAAAACTAGTTCTTCTAAAAAGAAGAAAAAGAAATCATCTTTGATCAAATTAGATGTAAAATTTGATTTGCCAATTTATGATGGAAAAATTAATGTTGAAAAGCTTGATAATTGGATAAGGCAAATTGATGTATATTGCAGGATGCAAAAAGTCGATTCAGAAAGGAAGAAGATCAAGCTGGCTAGCCTTCGACTTGGAGGAACTGCACTTGTGTGGTGGGAAGGCAAGACACAAGCAGATCTCCAAAAGCATGGTAAAATCATTTCAACTTGAAATGAATTTGTTTCTGCCATTAAAAATCAATTTTATCCTTTGGCTTATATGCAACAAGCAATGATGAGTTGGCAAACACTACGTTGATTGAAGGGTCAAAGTGTTCAGAGTTATACTCAGGAATTTCGTAAGAGAGCTTTAACATTAGGCATATCATTGGACTCACCAGAGACATTGTTAAAATACATAGGTGGTCTTCATAGTTATTTGAAGCATACTATACTTATGCTTAATCTCACTAGCTTAGATGATGTATCAGTTCAAGCAACTCATCTAGAGGCTAGAGGTAAAAATGTAACCCCAAATGCTAGGAAATCATCCAAATCTATAGAAATAAAGAATAAAGGCAAGAAGAAACTGAAATGAAAGGAGAGAAAAAAAAACACTGTGAAGAATGATAAACCTTCATGCGCTCATTGTAAGAAGGAAGGACACGATGAGGCACACTGTTGGTCTTTACATCCAAAATTGAAGCCTAAGAAGTTTGGGAATAAAGAGCGAAAGAATGTTGCTGCTATTCAAAAGGGCTTGGGATCAGACTCAAGTGACGAAACAATGGTTATAGCTACAGGTATAAAAGGTAAATATTCTGCAGCATCTATAGGTAACTCTTCGCATTCTTTTGATAATGAAAGTAATGAGAGGAAAGGAAATGAGTTATTTCATATTAGAGTCATTCCCAAGCACACTAAAATTGATACTTTATTTGATAATGGGTCACTAGTTAATTTGATTTCTGAAACAATTGTAAAGAAGTTGGGTCTAGAAAGAAAAACGCATAAAAAGCTATATCCATTAGGTTGGGTGTGTGATAAAACAAAGCTACAAGTCACGAAACAATGTAAACTTCGTTTTGTTATTGGGTCAACATTTGTAGATGAGGTTGAGTTAGATATAGTCCCATTGGACATATGTGGAATTGTATTAGGAATTCCATACTTGTAAGATAGAAAAGCTATCTTCTATCGAGCTGAAAATAATTATCAACTCACTAAGGATGGAATTGAATATATTGTAAGGGCTCATAAACTCAAAGATAACTTCCCTCTCATAAATTCAGGACAGATGAAAAGAATTGTAAATTCAAGTAAGCAAATTTTACTTATGATTGTAAAAGCAAAGGATCTTGATAAATCCGTTGCATTCCAAGGTTGTAATCTTAAACAGAAAGCAGATCTAGTTAAAGTTGTTTCCAATTATGATATTTTGTTTCAAGAGCCTAAAGGGCTTCCACCTAAGCGAGAGATAGAACATGAAATTTATTTGCAGCAAGATGCTCCACTACCTAACATTGGAATATACAGGTTATTAGCTCTAGAGAATGCAGAGATAAAGAAGCAGGTATAGGAGTTGCTCGATAAAGGATTAATTCAACTAAGCACATCACCGTGCGGATCACCTATTGTGTTAGTGTGAAAAAAAGACGATTCGTGGAGAATATGCATTGATCTTAGAGCACTAAATAAAATCACAATAAAGAATCCTTATCCTCTTCCTCGTGTTGATGATTTATTAGATCAGTTAAAAGATGCAATTTACTTCTCTAAATTGGACTTGCGAAGCGGCTACCATTAGATTAGAGTTGCAAAACAAGATGATTGGAAAATTGCTTTCAAAACGAAGCAAGGACTCTATGAATGGTTGGTTATGCCTTTTGTCTTAACTAGCGCTCCAACGACGTTTATGCGAGTCATGAATGATGTATTTAGACCATTTATTGATGATTTTGTAATAGTCTATTTAGATGATATTCTTGTTTTTAGCTATGTCACAAGATTCGTCGAACTTTAACCTTTTGGCTCGAATTTTGGCGAACCTTAAAAAAAGTTTGAGGTTCGGAGAACCTCATAGCCATTGACCAAGTCCATAGATCAAAACTCATAACTTCATGTCACAACTCAAGCTTGTAGTTTATCCTTGTTGTTTCCATGTCCATGATAGCATTTTTGATGTTTACTTATGTTGATTTCTTACTATTTATTCCTATAATTCATTGTATATATATATATATATAATGACGACGCCATCCGAACCTCATCAAAATATTCGAACTCAAACCGAACCTAATCATTGTCGAACCCGAACCATGTGACATTGGTTTTTAGTAGGACATGGGATGAACATGTAAAGCATGTAAAGCAGATTTTAGATGTATTAAAAAGAGAAAATCTCTATGTGAAACTGTCAAAATGTGAATTTGGAAGAACATCTTTGAATTATTTGGGTTATATTGTAGGGGATAGTGAATTGAAGATAGATCCCTCTAAGTCGAAGTCATTGTAAACTAGCCTAAACCCAATATTGCTACAGAATTTGGAAGTTTCTTAGGGGAAACACATTATTGGAGAAAGTTTATTGCTAACTTTTCGTTGATTACAACTCCTTTACATGCTTTGACAAGTGTGAAACAAGTGTTTCATTGGTGAGGCAAACAACATAAAGCCTTTGACTTTGAAAGAAAGGATCAGTACAACACCAGTACTAGCACTGCCAGATCTTCAGCATTGATTTGAGATCGAAACAGATGCAAGTGACTATGCCATGGGGGAAGTGTTGATCCAGCACAGGAAGCCTATATGCTTTCATTCTGAGACATTTACATCAGCAATAATTAACTATCCTACATATGTTAAAGAATTGTATGCATTAGTTCAGAGTGTTAAAAAGTGGAAACATTATATAATGGGTAAAAAACAATCATACACACAGATCATCAACCACTTCAATATTTACACTCATAAACTAAATTGCAACAATCAAGACATTACAGGTGGGTGGTTTTTCTACAACAATTTCATCTTGTTATCAGATATAAGAAGGGCATACATAATAAGGTTGCAAACATGTTATCAAAACCAATTATAAATGCATCCACAATACTTAAGCATAATTCAGTAATTCATGAAACTTACATTGAACAATATGCTCAAGACACGGATTTTAAGGATGTATATGCAACTTTAAGTCATGGAAAGAAAGTAGAAGAATTGGATTATTACATAAAGGACAAACTCTTATATCATTTGGGAACGTTATGCATTCCACAAACTGAAAGAGTTAACATAATTCGAGAAGCACATACTACTCTCATATCAAGTCATTTTGGTGTAAGTAAAACAATTGCATAATTACAAAGGTTTTGCTATTGGCCATGAATGAATGAGACAATTTCTAGATACATTAAAGGATGTAATATGTGTGCTACAAGAAAGCCAAATAATAGAAAATTAGGCTTGTATACTCCACTTCCAATTCCTTCTTGTCCTTGGGAAAGTGCTTCCATGGATTTTGTTGGGGGATTGCCAAAGTCTAGAAAGGGTCATGATTATTTGTATGTAATTGTGGATAGGTTCAGTAAGATGTGTATTTTGACACCATGTAATAAACAGGTCACAACTCAACAAACTGCAAAGTTGTTCTTTCAAGATGTATGGGTTACCCACTTCTATTGTATCTGATCAAGATTCTCGATTTGTTGGGAAATTTTGGTCAAGTATATGGGAGTTAATGGACACAAAGTTTAAAAAAAGCACAACATTTCATCCACAAACAGATGGTCAAACAGAAGTGGTCAACAGGACAATGATACAGTTGCTTCGAAGATATTGCAACAAGCATCCCAAACTTTGGGATGAGCATTTGTGTTATGTCCAGCATGCTTACAACCATGCAAAACATTCTTATACTTAGAGATCTCCTTTTGAGACTTGTTTTTGTTTTATACCAAAGTCTCCCTTGGATTTTGTCTTTCGTAGAGACAGCAGTTGATGGACACAGTGATGTGGAAAAAGCAACCAAGTTCATTAAACAGATCCAGGAAATTCACCAGGCAGTACAAGAACAACTGGAAAGAAGCCAAACAAATTATAAGGTGTGACATGACAAGCATCGAGTTGAGCATAGTTTTCAAGTTGGTGATCAAGTCTAGTTATACATTAGTAAAGAAATATTGCAAGGGGAAGGTAAAAATTTGAAACCAATTAGATATGGTCCTTTCAAAATACTTGATAAAATTGGTGAAAATGCTTTCCGCCTAGATCTACTAGCTTATATGCAAATCTATTCAGTCATTAATTTTGAAAACTTGAGGTTGTATGAACCTTCATTGATTGAATATCCCAAAGAGCAAGGTCAACTACCTTCCATTGAAGATCTATTGCCCGAGTATCTTAATGAGTTACAGGAGGACACAGTTCTTGACAGGAGGATAAGAACTTCATGACGGTGGAACGTTGAGTATCTTCGAGTTGGACTCAAAGGTACAAATCCAAGTAAAGCACGATGGATAGAGATTGGAAAAGTGAAGGAATTTTATCCTCACTTACTTGATAGCTAAAACCAACTTTTGGTGGACCAAAAGCTTCCAGTGGGGAGGAGTGATCCAAAATGGATTCAGCATAGCCTCCAGATCAAAAGTATTCAAATACAATTGAAAGTGGAGTCATGTTGAAGTGCTCGTTAATACGAAGCCAGCGGTGCAAGCAGTGTGTAAATCCAAGCTCGGATGAAGAAATTAGAGCCAATTAAAGATTTAGGCCAGAAAGTCAATGCCTACGTCAACAGGACATGTGACAACCCGAGAAAGAGTCAAAGGTTCTTGATGATGTCAATGCAGAAGGTGATGTGGCAGTGTATGATTGGTTCGTACCATAGGCAATGGGGATCAGCGAACAAGAGAGGAGATCGTCTGATCAAAGGAGATCGACACATATCGCGTCAAAACATGCAAGTAGGTTATCTTAGAAAACAGATGCGATAAAATTATGCAAAAGAAGCTAAAATCCTTTGAGTTCCAACAAAGAAGTGGTAAGTGGTTTATCGCGTGCCTTCAAGGTAGGAAATGATTTTCCAAAAATCTGCATGATTCCACCCAGCACTTGACTCGTAGCATCTTGAAACCGCTTTATCATGTGCCTTCAAAGACTTAGCAGAGTGCTAGTTGGAGCGCGAGATCATGCGAAAATCGCCGAATTCCACAAGACAGATCGACAGTGAAGGTTGCCCAGATTAGTTGATGAGCGGGACGCGATAGCCATTAGATTTTTTTATCTCAAGATCAACGTCGGGGAAAGGCCAGACGGTTAAGGTCAACCTCGCGCCTACCGGTCCTTTGGTTTATATTATGTTTCTATTATAAACGTATTATTCTACATTTATTGCAGATTGTAACTATACGTGGTATATAAATACCATAACATAAAAAAGTTGGTAGAGAGTGTGTTGTGAACTGTTCCAAGGGTTCTGGAGGTCAGAGTGACCAAGTACAGTCGAGTGTATACTCATTTCGACTTGAATATTCGAGCTGAACACAACGGTGAGATCCATTTTCATGTTGAGACTCTGTTTTTGAGCTCACACCTGTAACAATTATTTTAAGACATAACAAAAAGGTCAACATTGGAAGCGAAAGGACCAGGAGATGTAGCCAAGAAGTCTGGTGAACTCCTTTATCGAATTTGGTTGTGTTGATGTGTTTTGAATTTGTTTTCTAATTGTTTAAGTGTTTATGTTATTTGCAATATTATCGATCCATTGCACTAAGGAACATAGGCAACTTCACGCATAGTCTATAATACCTTTTTCAATATCGGATCAATTGATTAACCACCCAATTATGATAAATTTTCCAGCTCTTTTTTTGAAGGAAAAAAGTCAAGTAATTTTATTAAAGTAAAAAAAAATTACAAAAGCACATATTGTGGAGTATTCCACTATGTCTCATAAGGCCAAATACAAAGAAAATAACATCAAATATAGAGAGACTTAAACATTTTTCAACAAAATATTACAAAAGTGTGGGATATTCCACTCTATATCCTAAGACCAAATAGAGAGAGAATAACACCAAATACAAAGACACTTAAATAATTTTAGGCAAAATTCAACATTATTTGAAAATATACTAGAAAGAAAAAAAACTCCCATCGTCATATAGTTCAAAAAAAATCTTATTCCTAGCACTAACATCTAATCTTTACATATAATCTTTCCTAAAAAAAATTCAACTTCAATATGCCTTTAATAATCTACATATAGTTATCCCAATAAGATTGAAAAAATACAAGTTTCATGAATCATTATTCATAATATCGGATATAATGAAGAAATTAAAACTAGGGTTCATGAAAATAACAAGAATATTGTCCTTGAGAAGATTCAAGGATTTCCAATGTGCCTTCTCGAAACTCTAGATCTTCTTTGGAAGCCAATATGCTTACGTGGTGTTGTCCCTATAAACATGAGCAAAAGCAAGAGAAGTGAAGTTTGTCTGCATATTCTTATTATCAAGAAATAATGTTTCCAAAGTGAAATTTTTGAAGGTGAAATCGTCTTTCATCCATTGAATGACTAAAAGCGAGTCTCCAAATATTTAATTTTTTGTAACTCATATTTCTTGAGCCAACATGAGAACTAATTTGAGAGTCATCCGTTCACAAAAATGGTTTGTTACAAGACTCGTTCCAATTTTAAATGGTATTATATGACTAAGGGATATGAATATAATTCCTTGTGAAGCTCCATCAAAAGAGAACCTAAGGAATTCCTTTGTTTATGTGATTTGTTAAAAAAGTTTGAGGAAGAGAAAGCCATTTGAGGAAAAATATAGATGATGTTGAGACTTTGTGTGGCACATTGAAGATGATGAATGTTCACACCTTTGAAAACTTTGGCATTTGTAACCAACCAAAGTCATCAAGCATAATTGAGATGGAGGGATTTGTATCTCTTTGTGTCCTTATTTGAACACCATCTTCTAAAATCTTCCCCAATAGTGTCCCATTAACAAGCGTTATTTTCATGCTCCAGGGCGCTAAGGCATGCCCTCATCCCAACTATGTGCCAAGGTGCATTCTCCAAGGCCTTGATGAGATGACTTATTTGGGGCGACACCCCTGTCACAAGAGATGTGATGTTATGGAGGAGGGGTCGAAAAAACGAAGTTGTGTAAGTAAGGCAAGATGACTTGGGCAAGACGTGCCAAGAGCACCCGAGATGAGACAAGTTGAGGGCATCGACTAAGATGGGATGGGTGGACCGAAGGCATGGACAAATCAGCCGGAATGAAATTTGGTTCCCAATGAAACTAAATTCAGTTCCCTGTAGAAGAACCTGGCATAACAAAATTTGGTGTTGCGTGCAAGATGATTGTTGGCTCTACCACGCTGACTTGCACGAATGGGCAGAGACAAAGTCACATGAAAGAACTTGTGTGATATAAGTAGAGAGACAATGGAATGAGTTGATACACTTATAAAATTAATTGAACTTGACTGAAACATAATGGAGCGAGGAAAAACAAGATGTGAAGGATGGAGAAACAATTATGAATGGTTCGGGCCTACAGTAGGGTAGGTAGGATTGTTGCACCTTTAAATGATTCTAGAGAAGCCTTGGGAAAGTGTCTCAATGGACTTCATCTTGCAGTTGTCGGCGATGATAGGGTATAATGGAATGCTGGTAATTGTGGATCGATTCTCTAAGTATGTCATCTTGTACGTACAAAGATATGCAAAGATACCATGCAGTGTAGAAGAGAATAAAGAGAATTTGTTCAAAAATGTGGTGAAGTATTGGTGTTTACCATTGAGCAATGTGTTGAATAGAGATACAAGATTCACAGGGAAGTTTTGGACCTCCTTATTCAAACTTGTGGGAATGAATTTGTTGCATCATTCCAGTTTTCATTCAGAAACAAATGGACATATGAAGCATATCAACTCCATACTAGAGGATTACCTCAATCATTATGTGAGGGTCGATCAGGAAAATTATCCAAGCTTGTTGGATGCATATTAGTTCAATTACAACTTGCAAAAAAGTGCTTCTACATGGTATAGTCCATTCGAGTTTGTTCAAGGAAAAATTCCCATCACTCCACACATGGCCATGTAGGGATACTATGGGAGGAATCCTTTGGCTTTGAAGTTCATGAATCATTGGAAGGACATGTTGGAGATGGCTCAAGTGCACTTGATAGAGGCATCATAGAGGATGAAGTGGACATACAAGAATAAGAGAGATGTAGAGTTTAGTGTGGGCAATATGGTCTTCGTTAAGATGACTAAGGAGTAGTTATTGTCGCCTATTGGGATGTCTACATCACTAGTTAGGAGGTTTGAGGGGCCATTTTGAGTTTTGGAGCAGATTAGTGATGTCACATATTGTTGCCTAAATCCACACTTGGGCTAACATAGAGAAAATTTTTAACTCCACTTGGTGTGGCCTTTGAGGCAAGTCTCGAGTTGAGTAGTTGTGACTCAAATCTCAACTCCGTCTAGGCTAAATCTTAGTGAAGCCAAGGATAGTGGGCCTTACAAGACAAAAAATACTATAGGCTTGATTTAAGCTAAGTTAAATTAAATCAAGTTCTAGGATTTAAAATAAATTACACAAGATACATTCAACCATCAATAAATGAATTGCAATATGTAACCTTCAAAGCATGTAAATGATTTCACAATCAAATAAACATAAGCATCGTGATCATTCATAAACAATATATGTAACAACGATAATCAATTGAATGAAATTCTGACAAATGATAACCCAATAGAGACCAATGCCAAGTAAGATAGCTTTGAAAGAGAAAGATCACATTGGGAGATATTACTTGAAAAATAAAGACTTGAAAGAAAAATGCTTGAAGTAAAAGTACTTGGGAAATAAAGTGCTTGAATATAAATGTACTTGAATTTGGAAATAAAATTGCCAAAAGTAAATCAGCTTGAAATTTAAAGTGGCAATGAGATAATGATCAATATCAAGTGATGGAAAATAGAAATGTGATGGAGTGTACTTGGTTGATTTTAGTTAAATATTATATTTTCACATGGGTTTAGATTGATTAGGTGTGTGAGTGCACAACATGCAACGTGTGATTACAAAAAAAAAAAACTAATCTAAAGTTGGTTTCCTCTTTAGGCCTTATCCTCACTAGGTTAAGGAAAGTTGCGAGGGGATCCTAGAAGGGGAAGCTTAGGCTTCAATGAGTACCCTCGAGAGCCCACAAGTGAGAACATCCACAAGTAGATCTAACAATAGGGATAACGAGAGCCTAACATGGTTTAGCAAGTCAGACATTTATTGATTTTCCCGAATCTCATAATAAGAAGACATAGAAGAGGGGGGTACTACTTAATCTACTTCAACCAATGGGCTCTTTTGCGATCGTGTCCAAGGATTGGGTTAGGTCTGCAACAATGAACAATAGAAAATAATTTGATTGAGGTTCGTTACTCCTTGAGAGAAATGAAATCTCAGCTAATAACATAAAATAAAATCTAATCTAAAGTTAGAAATTAGAATTAATATAATCTAGGAACAAAAGGAAAACTATTATAGATTGTAGTTAGATTGTTTTAATGAAATGAAAGTAAATCTAAACTATATTGCATGAGTGATTTAAAAAAATGGAAATTGCAACCTATTCTAATGTTATGTGATTATTCTACTCTAAGGCTAATTTTAGATCCCACAAACAAAAGAAAATCACAAAGAGATATAATCACAAGTAGATCCCCAAATGGGGAGAAGGGATGCTTAGGGGACTCCCCTAACTCCCGAAAAAGTTACAATGCTCTAATGAATCCCTTGAAATCAAAGGGATCAAAAGAGGAAAAGCAATCCCTTGTGAATATAGGGGCTTGAAAAATGACAGATGGAATTAAAAATGAAATCCCTCATAAACAATGGGATTATTTTGGCTCTTTGAGAGGTTAAAATGGTCAAATTTGATGTTTTCACAAGGTAGAAGGTTATAGGTCTTCTTTGGTTGCTTCAAATCTTCATTATTGATGAAATTTTGCGAACATCTTCCCTTGTAAAATCATGGAACTGCTAAAAACCATCAATCTGTTAGCTTAGAAAATGATGGAAATGTGTTTAAAAAAACTAAAAAATATTAGCATGTGTTATTCCAAAACCAAGTAAAAATTCTACAATTAATCCACTAAGTTTCCTACAATATTTATCTAAGGAAATATCAAGAGAACTTGGTCTTTTCTTAGCTAAATGTCTGTTGTTATAACATCAGAAAATAACAAGCGTTGAAATGTTAGATATAACAATGTAGCTCTCATAAATAGAACCAATAAAATTCAATAGAATTTTAAAATTTTATGAGGAAGGACGAAATCAATTATGGGGCCTTTGAATTCCACTTGAAATACTCTTGAAGTCCTTTGGAGTAACTTAATGTGAGTGGTGTTACCCACCACCAGTGGGTGACCCCATAGGAGAAAATTTTCTCCTAGATTTGTCTTCAATCGGCAGCTAGCAGCCTTCATAGCCGCTAGTGTAGCCGATATTGTGTCAGTTGATCTTTTCTCCCTGAGCCAATCCTATTTCCCCTCGCCCATCTATCGAGATTGTATGTTTGAAGGTGGGTTATCCAATCCTAAAGGTATGTCGTTCATTGTGCAACCAGGTGCTTATGTGCATTTTTATTGGGCACACTTATGTATGGATTATTGGGTGTCTCGGAAGAAGAAAGGGTTTCAATTGTAATCTTGTTCCCTCACCATAAATGGGGGCTTAATCCTCAACCCTAGTTCAGTGGGATCTCCCTTACTAGCTTACGGATTTAGGATGGGCACTATTAGAGAAACCTTGATTTTGGTAGTGCGGTCTCGTTTTCCCATTCCACATTTTTCACTCCCCTTTGCACATTTCATGCCCCATTTCATCATCTTTCCTCTCTAGGTCCACATGACCACTGGGTCCACAAGACTCTGGTACTCACCCTCCCCTTGTCCACTTGTTTGAGTCGGGCCTAGAATGATGCCCCAGAGGTTGATGCGGCTAGAAAGAAAATATAAAAGCATATCATGGCGTGGGAAAAATCCATACATGATTTCTACCCCGTATCATTATGGCCATCACACTGGTTCTTAGGGCCCCTTTGAGTGCCCCATGCATCATTAAGGAACCCATGCATGTCCCAACACCTGTTGGGTGATGAATTGCCCCATCTTAAGGGGGTAATCACTACTATATCATGCACAACATGCTCTCATCCATTGTAGCACCGATTAGTAAAATAAAATAAAAATCAATAAAAGGCAAACGGAAATGATGAAGGGTGGAAAAACAAAGGTCAATGTAACTCATGTATCATAATTTCTTTATCATACATTCATACACCCAAATATGTGGACATCCCTCGTCATCTCATCATGACCACCCTTGAGACCCTTGTGTCCCAATCCACCTCAACACTATCGACATGACATGTACCTCTTGAATGACGTACCTTAGGGGATGGGAACACCTGATAAGATTGTTTATTAACCACTCCTACCAAGGGAGATAACATCAATGCATGATCAAAACCCCAAATTTGGAAGGGAAACCCATCATGAAGTCTCGTTTTTCCCCTAGACTAACAAGTTTGATTCACTTAGATGCACTAATGAATTATTGTACATGAGAGTGAAGAGATGCATTGGATCTTATACAAGATTGGCAAGTGGTTTTCATCATGGGTTGGGAAACTTAACTGAGGTCTAATCCCACGAGAGCATCATATTGAAACTTGTAGGGGATGCATTGAGAGCCATGGGACGTTGTCATGTGATATAATATTGTCTCATCTTATGGATGCCCTCAGCACTTTCAACAACATATTCATTGCCCCACATTATATGTGAGATGATGCACTAGGACCAATAATGCCCACAGTCGGCTTAGCATTATATACAAGGTTTGGAATCTTACACGAGGCCCAAAGGAGGTTTGTATCATCCTTGAGACATGGGAGGGAAAGCACCATCTTTCGTGCCCTCTTTGGAGTAGTATGTAGGCTTATCTTTCATCAAGAGACTCGTGCAACCACTACTTGTGCCTTAGAGCCACTTTTGATCACCACACAATCATTTGTGAATATATTAAGGGGCCAACCCCTTGTTCATAATTCATGGAGCCCTCTCCCTCATTATGGCACCTTGAGGACTCATTTAGGCCTCCCAACAACCCCTCTACACCGTTGTTGTATTATTTTAGCTCACTTATTGATGGCTTCTTCATCATTTTATGAGCTACTTGGTGGTCTTGTCACTAAGGACATGTTATTTGCACATTATTTTATGATTAGATGCTATTAAGCTAATTCGAATTAGTAGGAGGACCATATAAATAAATATCTCTCATTCGTGAGAGCATCATCATCATCGCTTGGATTCTTCTCCCATAAAGAACTCACACAGTTTCTTTGGAGACTATTGGAGATTCTTAGATGCATTTTGACATTTGTAGCTGAAATTTTCGATCTTCTTTGGAGTTATCTCATGATTTGTGGATGGATATATCATATTGTCATCTTGTAAGTGCTTCTTGTTGAATATTTTTGAATTATGTCTAATGTATGGAATTGTTGCATCTAGGTTAATGTTATTATGCCATAATTATTGAAAATCATTTATAGAAAGCTTCTTGGTTGGAAATTTCATATGTTACTCATTGTATGGAAAATGATGAATGTTCCTAGAGGATGAAATTTAGTCTTTCTTCCATAAAACTCCATAAACCTTGAGTGGGTAAATGTTAAAGGTTGGTTCCTAGGGCATCAATATTTAGTCTCCTTAAGGATGGTTTTGGCTAATTCTAAATCATCTAAGACTCCATACCGCAAAGGACTAGGCACTAATCCAAGAAGCTTGGTGATCAAATCTTCTCTTCTCCATAATTTCTCCTCCTAAATTTCAATCCCCTAAAGGTAGGGTAGAAATCTAGGGCTTCCAACGAAATTTTAGGGATGTAATTTTTCGGGAATCCAAGGGTCCACACATCAAGCTTTTGGGATAGGCTACCTATGCTCCAAGTTCGGTGGTCATCTGCCCGAATTTCATCCATAAAATCTCTTTCCCTATGTGCCACTCCAAGAGGGAAAACTTATGTCTTTCTCTCTCAACTTTAGGACTTCTTTGACGGTTGTATGGGCTTAGTATTCATTAGAATACATCATAAGAAACCCTTTCTCCTCCCTTTCTTTGACCTAGCGAGTAAATTAGAAGTATTTCTTCCCACACTTATTCATAAAACCCTAGGTCTCCCATATATCAACTGCCTCCTATTGATCTCTTTAATGGGTATTTAATACCCTCTTTCATGATATAGTTTCTATTAGTGACATCTCGCTTTTATGGATCTTTTTTGTCCATTTTCCCAGGCTTTTCCCAGAAAATATCACCTTTATCTCCCGCGAGGCTTTTCCTCATAAAAGCTTGCCTTTATCTCCCGCAAGGCTTTTATGTCTTTTTCTTAACTTAGCATATTCTCCAACTAAGCAGATTAATGGACATTAATATCGAAATCCATTAAGCTTATCTAGATTTGGATCTAGAAGTCTTATCATGAAAGAATTATCCATTCCCATTCACCAATAGGATTTGGCAATAATCTCATATCTTGGTGTCTCGCTTTTCCAACTGATTAAATTACTTTATTTAATAATAAAGTATTTACTTTCATTTTTGCATATCAAACCTATCTTTTCTTAGATTAGGGCAATAGAGTGTTACATATAATGAAGGGGTGTTACATACTCCCCCCTTCTTACACCATTTTCGGTGTATTACTTCATCTTACAATTTATTTCCTCATTCACAGGTAGCTGTTTCTGAATTTTTAGGTTCTCATGGCCTTGCCACATGAATCAAATCTTTTGATACATTGGTTACAAAGGAGTTCTACCAACAATATCCTTTAATCACTACTTGTAAATTTGTTTCGATCAATTTGGTGAGAGATTTTCATATGCAAAAACTCAATTTTGTTTGTTACATGAGCAACCACGGGTGAATGTTGCCCGCCCTTTAGCTATTATTCCTCTGTTTTGAGTTTATTTAAATAATAGGAAGAAATGTATGTTCCTCCAATACATTTGTGTTCTATTAGTCACAATAAGACAAACTAGCACATTTGACCAATCAACATGTATAGAATATCATAACAGGTTAGCTCACACATAACCATCAAAATCATAACCCATATGTAACCATCATAAATCAGGATCATATGTCATATGTATACTAAGACTGAAACAAAGTATTGATACTTATCCTTAGTTTCCACCTTTGTCTTTCCTTAGTATGCACTCTGGATCGGTTGCCACACCAGGCAATCATCTAGTGACTTCTCCTCAACCATGTGCACCTACACATGGTGTGCATGATACACATATCGTTATACATGTCATATATCATCTTGCACTTCATTCATCCACACTAGTACCATATGTACCATTTGTAAATAGTACCACTTGTACACATGTACCTAATACCAAATGCCCACAGCATCACCTGCGTGACATATACTTCATCCACATGTTTTCAACCATGTTATTATGCCAAAAATTCCTGTAATTTTTCATTCCCACTACTTTTAGGTAAGCCCAATCAAACAATGTTTGGTTTGTCGATTGGAGAATAAGCAATTCATGGACCTATTCGACTTCCGCAACTAGAGCATAACTGAAATTTTTTAATGTCAAAGTATTCAAGTGCTTTTATTTAGCTAATCTTTTTCATGTATCTTGTCGTTGCAGGGAATTTTCAACAAATGATAACATAGATGCATAATACAACTTTACAAAACCTGTAACTTTGAATTTTTGGATTGAATATGTCCCATAGACGAGGTCTTAATAATAGCAGAATATGACCTCCGCTTAATCATAAAGCAAACTATTAACTATGATAGTTAGTCTAGTATGGACTCCAATGTTATATTTTAACTTTAATAACAATCTTAACCTTGTCTTTAGCCAAGAAAACAATTCTGGTACTCAAAAGTACTCCACACATAGCCTAGTTATGCCATACGCTTTCCTGGTTGCTCATTTTTATCCAAAGCTAATCGAACAATCAGCATGTATGTACCCACATCTATGCATAAATCATAAGTGAAGGTTACAATGTTCTCCATTCCACATCCTCCAAGTTTTTAGGCATTATGTGTACCAAGGTGTGAACCTAGGTCATTTACATGTTTATACCTCACCTTAGGCATTAAATGACCCCTAAAAAACAAGAGCATATAACCTATTTATCCATTATCAAATTAGTTTATGCAATGCTTGTTATCTTGTCTTATTAAGAACCAGACAACACTATCAATGCATTCTGACAAGCAGACTTTTCCAAGTTTATTTGATAGGAAATAGTGGTACAAAATATGCATTTCATATTGTACAGTTGTCCATTTATTTGAATAGATTTTTAGATACCCAATATCTTTATGCACAACAATCCTAATTACCAGTGCCACTTAGCCATCATCTTCTTAATTTAAGAATAAGATGTTGCAAGATTTGTTATCCTCTTTCTTCCTTGGCTAGAACATTTTATTTGTTCCATTTTACTTGATGCATGCATTATTTTAGTACCAACCTAAGATCCTTTGATTATCATAAGTTGTATTAATGTGAAACCTTTTGGTTTACCCGAGATTGGTTTATTAATTCGGATGAGTCATGTTCCAAATATAGTGTACAATTCCTACTAGTCACTAGGTTGCTATGAATTTCTCTAATGCATCATGCACTACCATATCTAGTCTGCAAATATACTTTGTTCATATAAAGTAGAAGCACACAAATCATTTTAATCTTATCAATTCCCACAAGAAGTACATTTATAATATCTTCAATCATTCTGCAGATTAGAAAGGTTCCTATTTGTGAGATATTACCAACAGAACCCAATTTATATATGAATGGATATGTACATTAAGGTATACCTTAAGTTGCAAATTTTCACCCATTAGAATTTGGGTGAGTTGTTGGGAAGGTGCTCTTAAACTTAATATTGTCTTTTTGCTATTAACCGAAAAGAACTAGGATCTTCTTTCACACTCCCATTATGTATTTACATCATAAGTATTTTTTTGTGTCATACCTAGTGACCTTCTTATTAGAGTCATACATTTATTAATGTATAATGTCTCCTTCCACATGTATACCATGAGTTGTATTATATGTGTGGAAACACTTCACAAATTTGGCCCTAGCTCAGTCTAAATGCTTCTGACATCTCTTAGTTATAATTATAGATATGTTGCTTTACTCAAAAGAAACTTGTAGTTTCCAATTTATGCATGTCCAAATATGCATATTTCTATTGCGTATCTGAATAATGACCTAGTAAGGTTTAGTTCCTTTCAGTAGTGTATATTTGAAGTGTTTTCTCCTTAAGGGTGAATTTAAAAGGTTCAACTAGTGGCAAAACCACACCCAAAAATGAATTATATCATTACATGTGGATGCACAAAAATATTAATTTGAAAGACAATTTTAAAAATATGTAGTCTCATATTGATATGGAAATGAGATCTTAGACTAATATTAAGGTATTATAGACTCATGTGCATGGATTTTCCTATATTATTTAGTGCAACAGATCGATAAGATTGGGAATAATATAGAAAATGAGCAATTAGAGAAACATAATAAACAAACACACATAACACAACAAGTTTAATCTGGAGTTCACCCAAAACTCTTGGGCTACATCTCCTGGTCCAGCCTTCAGTGGTGACCTCTCTATTATGTCTTCAAGAGAAGAGTTTTACAAAATGTGAGCTCAAATTGAGTCTCAACATAATAGACACAAAAAAACAGGAGTTTGCTTGAATCCCTCAAGCCTCTCTATTACAGATCCATTTGGGCACATCAACCCCAACTTATAGATCGATACTATTAGGGCCCATCAACCCCTAATGCATTTGTTACATGCCCTAAAGAAGTTAGTCATCAGAATTCTGCACTTCCCAAGAAGTTCCATCACTAAAAACATCCAAAAACTGCCTCTAAGAATATCAGCACAGGTAGGCCTTCATTAGGGTGCGCTGCAATGCAAACCATACACTGTCAGGGTGTTATGCAGTGCACTTGGTCCCTCTTTGGCCCTCGTTGGGAAAATTTGAGCGAGTTTCCATGAGGGTTTGAAAGATTCCTTATCTATTGGATGCCTCTAGAAGTTTCTCAAAACTACCCACTCCTTTGAGTTCGCATTTGGATGAGGAAGGGAGTTAAGGAACATCAATCCCCTTATCTCTTCTTCCATGGAACTGATTGCTAAATATAGGAGGGCATTCATTATCACCATTGATGGCATAACTTCCTTAATTCACCTATAAAAAGACCACTCATCTAAGTGATCAGGGGCTGGAAAATATTGAGTTATAGGGAGATGTTGTTGTTATGAGATCAGAGTTGACTACAAAGTGTTGTATAGTGTTGAAGCGTCTTGCTTGTCATGAGGTGAAGAGGGATTGAATTGGAAGAGTGTCACTGGATCGAGCACATATGGGTTGTAATTCTTCCCCTTGTCAATAAAGTCTTCAAAACATTTTCCTTATGCTTGTGTTATATGTTGACGCTTTCATATGTATATCATGTTCTCGATTCCATGCTATTTATAAGCAATAGATCATTATCATTTGCCTTGATGGGTTTTTGTCTTTGTGTTTGTGCAGGTACTTTTCAAGCGGCTTAAGTATGGAAAGGAGAAACAAGATCAGTCAAGGGAGACAAGGAGCTAGCGAAAACTACAATTAGGTTTCTCCTCTCTTGTTTTATCTATTGATTATAGAAAAGGTAGAGATTACTTTGTCTATTGTTTCTAGACCTGCTACTAAGTCTAGAGGGTTAGGCATTTGTCCAAGAACACTAAATATTCCCAAAACAAATTGGCGACTCAGCTGAGGACCTATTATCCATCTTAGTAGCTTATCAACCTCTTAAGACATTTCTACATACTATTCTTGTGGTCGTTGATTGAATTCCAGTCTTCTTTCATTGAAAATTGAGTTGAAACTGTGTCAAAATCACCTTCAGAATGGCTTACTATCACCAGCGCAGTCCAATGAAGGACACAGTGTGCTACAGTGAAATTCCTGCATAGATCCAATGCGATTCAACGCACTATCTCTAACTGCTACCTGCACTGATCCCTTGAGGGTCAGTTTCCCATCTAGGAACTGAAAGTTTTTGCCAATTTTCTCTTGGTTGAATGAGTTGCTGAATGTCAATGATGTTTTGTCTCTGAAAATAGTTTTTCATCTCTTTAGCCATCCCTACTTTTATTAGATTGATTAATGTTTCTTTAATGTTTTCTTTGTCAGTATCAGTCTATGGTCAAAGTTAGTTTTTGGTCGATTGATCTTTGTCGAAAGAAAGTGTTGTAAAGTCATATTTTCCTTCGAAAATTGAATTGTCGTAAAGTCTTCATTTATGAAAGATCGATTGATCGATATGTGCATATGATTAATATTTTCATTGAAAGTGTCATAATTCCTCATTTCTTTGAAAACGAAAGTGTTGTAAATTCTTCCTTTCCTTGAAAAGAAATTGTCGCAAAATCGTCATTTTTATGAAAAGAGTTTATTGATTGATTGTGCATATTTCCTTTTTGTTCATCATTCACATTAAGGGAAATTGGAAAAAAATACATGCATCTTGCATTTAAAAGAGTTTGTGTGTGCTAAAAGGAAGAGTGTAGGGAATTTTCATTTATATTGTGCTCTTTGCTCTTTGTCAAAGACTTGATTTCTTTATCCCTAGTAGCTAAGGATTTTCATTGTTAAATTGAACAGAAAGAATACTTATCATATTAGTTGCATTTTAGGAATGGAAAACATACATCACGTGGTGAACCTTGAAAGGAAAATTCTAAAGAAGATCAACTTAAAATTTATCTGAACTTACCTAATGGAGCATTGTCACTTAACGAAAAACATTTAGAGGTCTAGGCTAGAGATGTGTTCTGCCATCGTAAAACAAAGCAGTTGTCGCTAACATGTTTGCAATACATCCCGAGTGCGATACCTCATTCCACGTACGTGAGTATATTGTAGCTCGTCCACATACCTTTGGGTATATAGGGCGGTGTTACAGTACATAAAGTACATGGGAATGCTCTCAGTGTGCGGCTTTGCATTAGACAACGCTTATACGGACTGGGCCTCCACGTACCTTCGGGTAGATATGGGAGGAAAAATCTAGGTTTCTATCCATCCTTAGGTAACCGAGTCAGCCGCCTTGTACACTGTGATATACCGAACATAGCATTCGGGGAGATTGTCTGCCCGTACTTCTTGATTTTCTAGGAGGTATTCTGCAGTTCACAGTTGCTTGGTAAACCTTTTGCCTAGATTATGCCTCTTTTGTTTTTTTATATTACTTTGATTAAAATAAAATTAATTGACCACAGATAACATCCTCCACGCTCACTCCTTAGTTGATCTTAGGTTGAAACATATGGCGACAAATCCAGAATCCACTGATCAAGGAATTCCTTTTGATGGGAATCCTAGTCCTTTTCCTTTTTTTGCAAATATTGGTGCTCCATATATGGCTACATTGTCGCTTCCGGTATTTACCATTGGCTTGCTAGTATGGTTGTTTTCAACCTCCTTGGTTCAAAATGTCGTGATTTCTCTGCAATCGAGTACACCTCCAACTGGAAAAAATCAACTTCCAGTTGATCCTAAAGTTGACCCTTTGCCTTCTTCCTCATTTGTTTCTTCATCCCCTTCTTCCTCTTTGCCTGGTGAAAGTATTGGTACTAGTAACCAGGTGGCTAAGAAAAAGAAGAAAGGGAAGAAGAAGAAGAAGAAGCAAATTCAGAAAAGGGGCAACCAAGCAACCATTGCTTTGAATGCAACATCTGATGAGAAATCGTCCATCAAGCCTCACAAAGTTTGATATCCATGCAAAATTTGTGTTTGAGACCATCTTCTTCGAAATTGTCCTAATATTCCTCAAATCTTAGAAGAATGGTCTTCCTGTTCACATCATCCTGTGTCATCAACTTCAGGAGATCATGCTGGTGACACACCATCAACTAGTGATAGTAAAGTTCATGGAAAGAAGGGTAAAGTTAAGTTTCCTTGTAGGTTATGTGAAGGGAATCAACCCATTCACCTTTGTCCCTATCTGGACGAAGCCCAAGAAAGTGTTGGATAACCGTCCTGCTTCACCACAGCGACTTCCATCTGGTTACATGAAACTTTCCCTAGATCCTTCACTAGTTGATGAATTGACTTACCAAAATCAACCATCGGTCGAACCCACTCTTTCTGAAAGTGAATCCTATGATTCTATACCTGACCCAAATCAACAAGCCAAGGTAACAGTTGACCTGATTTCACCTTCAGTAAATCGTACTTTTCCCGAAGAGAGTGAATATGATACCACTCAGGTTCTTTTTGTTTCTTCAGATTCTAATGAGCTTGGAGGCAATCCTACTGTTCCATAGAGACAGGAGGAAAATCCTCTAGTTCTCGTAACTCAAGGGGTTAATCCTCCTGTTTCTACGGTGCCCCTTCCAAGTAGCCTAGTCACTTCCTTTGATTGGAATCGACTAACAGGATTCCGCCTTCCTTCTTATTTGCCTTTCCATATCATAGTACAGGTTTGTAATATGATTGTATCTGTCACTATTATAGATGAAGGTGCATCACTGAGTATCATTTCCTCAACTGCTTGGTATGTGCTTGGTTCACCACTGCTTGTGCTTGTTACCCAGAATCAGTTGGCTTTTAACAGAGGAACTAGTCAACCTTTAGGGATCCTCCCTTAGTTACCTATTACTTTGGGAGGAAAAATCATTTATCTAAATGTGATGGTAGTCCCAAGCCCTTTAGATTTCAATTTACTTCTTGGGTGCAGCTATGTTTATGGCATGGGAGCTATTGTTTCCACACTCTTTTGAGTGATGTGTTTCCTGCATAAAGGCAGAATTGTCACCGTTGACCAGCTTTCATTTCTTGGTCCAAATATGGCTCCTAGTCAACCATCTTCCCTAAGTGGTCCTTTTGTACCAATTGTATCATCCTCGCCACAGGTTAATTATGTGGCAACCCGTTCCATACCTACATCAACTGACGATCAATTCAGTGATGTTGCACATCATGTACTGGGGGCATTGGAGCTAGATCTATCCTTCATGACTTCTTATGAGTTTTGATCAAAAGGATGAGGATAGTTCTTTTATTGTATCAACCTCATTAAAAAAATGAAACATGTTCATGAGGACAGTTCCTGGTCTTGTGTCAACCTTGTTTAAAAATGAAACCAAGGAATATGAAGATAGTTCTTTTACTGTGTCAACCTCATTAAAAAAATGAAACAGGTTCACAAGGATAATTCCTAGTCTTGTGTCAACCTCGTTAAAAAAATGAAACAACTCCCTCGAGGAGAGTTCTTTGTCTTGTGTCAACCTTGTTAAAAAATGAAACGGGTCCATGAAGACAGTTCCTTGTCTTGTGTCAACCTTGTTAAAAAATGAAACCAAGGAATATGAGGATAGTTGCTTGTCTTGTGTCAACCTCATTAAAAAATGAAACCAAGGAACATGAGGATACTTCTTTTACTATGTCAACCTCATTAAAAAATGAAACAAGTTCATGAGGACATTTCCTAGTCTTCTGTCAACCTCGTTAAAAAATGAAATTAAGGGGATGAGGATAGTTCTTTTACTGTGTCAACCTCGTTAAAAAATGAAACCAAGGAATACGAGCATTGTTACTTATCTTGTGTCAAGCTCGTTAAAAAATAAAAATAGCAATATGAGCAAAGTTCCTTGTCTTGTGTCAAGCTCATTAAAAAATAAAACAAGGTCCCCTAGATAAAAGTTCCAAGTCGAGTCTTTGAGTAGATCTCGTAAAATCCCAGTCGAGTCTTTCACTTGATATCGTAAAAGAACCTTCATTCCATCCACCTGATAGCCACGAGTAGTCTACTTAAGTGAATGTAATGAAGCTTGGGGGGCATGCACCTAATGGTAAAGTTAAGTTTCCCTGTAGGTTATGTGAAGGGAATCACCCCATTCACCTTTGTCCCTATCTAGACGAAGTTTAAAAGGTGTTGGATAACCGTCCTGCTTCACAGTAGCGACTTCCATCTGGTTCCAGAAGATTCCCCCTTTCATCATGTTGGGAGCATGTAAACCAATTTTAAGCATAGTTTTTCATTTCAAGCTTATGTAAAAATGAAATTGAATCCAAGCATAGTGTTTTTTTTTTTTTTTTTTTTTTTTTCAAGCTTGTGTAAACATGAAATTGAACCCAGGTGATCCGAATTGGATCCATAAAGAATGATTAATAGAGCCATGGCTATACCAGGTCAAGACAGACTTCAAAGAATTTAAAACAGCGATCAAAAACACCTCTAAACCAGTGGCAGTGGCAACCAGCGTGGAATGACGAGGACCTCGGTCAAGCGTGCTAACTGAGGCCCATGGAGACTGTGCGGGAGGCGAAACTAGCCTTTGGGGAGCCCGGATTGGGAAACAGAGGGAGTTTTTGATGCGCGATAGTGTTTAGGGCAAAAACCCTCAAAATGGAGAAGCCCCCAGAACTTGGTCACGTGGGAGTCGAGAAAACCGTGGGACAAAAGGCTAAGCACTAAAGGCGGGACCCGCTCCAAAACTAGCGGTATTGATCGAAGGCATCTATGGGTGGTAAGCAGTTTTGGTGAAAGCGGAGCGATTCCACTAAGTGCCCAACACGTGGCAAGTGGAGGAGAGAGAAAACTGCCACTCATCGCGTGCTAACAGTCGAGCAAGTCAACCGCACGAGATGCGCGAATGGCGTCAGATCTGGGGGCTCCAGATCTAACAGTTGAGATCGTTCCTGATGGAGAAGATGGAATTGATGGAGGGTTAAGCTGTGATTTAGAAGAACTTGAGGTCCACTTTGATTGCCAAGGTGGCAGAAGACTCATTCCACGACATAACTGAAGAATTGGACTGACGAAGCAGGGTGGCGTGGTTTGCAAGAGGACAAGTGGCCGCTCCCAGTGAGTCTGATGATGACGCCGAGAACAGGGAACTCCAAGCACAGTTGCAAGTAGACGATCTGATGAAGGTGGAAGAGGAACTGAACCGCCATGAGTTCAAATGGCTTTAAAGCCATGTACAGACCAGACAAAAAAAAGGAGTCGGGAACCGAAAGATAGAACATCGAAGACAGAAGATAGAGAAGAGAAGAACTAGTAAGGCAAAAAGCAGAAAGAGGATAGAGGGCCCAGTTGACCGAAGGCAACATCAAGCACCAGAGAGCTTGAGAGACTCAAGCCATCCCTGAGAGGATCTGTCAGACCAGAGAGGTCAAAGAGCTGGTAAAGAAAAGAGTCTGTGTACTCTAATGGTTTGAGGAATCCAAGAACCACCCTGCCAAGCCAATCTGTTTCAGGAGACTCGTATTGAGCTCCTTCATTGTAATTCTCTGCTTCAAGACACAATAAAAGAAGGCCACCACTAAAGCTGGACTCGAGATGTAGCCCTGGAGGATAGGGTGAACTCCTTATTAATTTCTTGTGTTCTTGTATTTGCTTGTTGTATTTCTCTGTTGTTTTCCATTTCAAGTGTTTGTGTATTTGCAATCTGATCGATCTGTTGCTTAAATAACATAGACACACACACCAAAATATGAGTCTGTAATACCTTCATTTAATAAATCTTTAACTGAGGTCACTCATAGGGTGATTACCAGACCAAGTGGGTATCAAAGCTTTAGGCTGTAAGGTTAGACAAGCTTGTGTTGGTTTAGCTATTGAATGCTCACTAGATCAAAGCTCAAATTAGGAGAAGGAGAGTTGGTCGAAACTAATCCTAAAATTGGGAGAGTCTATTATCGGAAGACAATGTCAGAGGAAGATTCTGTGGGGCCAGACCCTCAATTCATAGAGAGTTTCCTAGATATAAAGTCTATGGTAGAAGAAATGTATAGGGACTTTAGAAAGCATAAGGATGAAGATTCATCAGGTTCTAAACAAGATAAAGAAGAAGAAGAGTCTCATTCCCATGATCACTCGAAGGGAAAAAGGAAAGAGGAAAGCTTTCTCACACCTCCTAATTTCCCTGTGCATAATAAGAAAGCATCTTTGATCAAGCTAGATGTTAAATTCGACTTGGCTATATATGATGGAGAGTTAAATGCTGAAAATTTGGACAATTGGATTAGACAAATTGATGTGTATTGTAGAGTACAGAACATCAACTCAGGCAAGAGAAAAATCCAGCTGGCAAGCCTATGCCTAGGAGGCACTGCCTTGGTTTGGTGGGAAGGCAGAACCCAAGCTGACATGAAAAGACATGGTAAGACTATCTCTGTATGGAGTGACTTTGTTTCTGCAATCAAGAAGCAGTTCTATCCATTGGCCTACATGCAACAAGCCATGATGAGTTGGAAAACTCTTGGGCAGTTGAAAGGGCAAAGTGTGCAAGGGTACACTCAAGAATTTAGAAAGAGAGCATTGATTCTAGGGATCTCATTAGACTCACCAGAGACCCTTTTGAAGTACTTTAGTGGTCTACACAGCTACATGAGGCATACCATCCTCATGTTTAATCCCACTAGTATAGATGAGGTATCTGTACAAGCTACTCATCTAGAAGCTAGAGGAAAGAATGGAAATCCAGAAGTTGGTGGACCATCCCAACCCACTGCAAGCAAGAGCAAGGAGAAAAGAAAGAAGAAGTGGAAAGAAAGGAAGGCTAACACTGCACAGAAAGGCCAAGCTTCATGCACTCACTGTAAAAAGAATGGGCATGATGATGAGCACCATTGGATTTTGCATCCAGAGTTGAGACCTAAGAAGTTCGAGGGAAAGAAGACTGCTGCATCTATTCAGAAAGATTTGGGGTCAGACTCGGGAGATGAAACAATCATTGTAGCCACAGGTATAAAAGGTAAGAATTCTGAAACATCTACTAGTAATTCTACTCAAACTATTATTGATGAAGAACATGAGAGAAAAAGACATGAGCTTTTCCATATTCGAGTTGTTTCCAAACATCAAAAGATTGATACTTTGTTTGATAGTGGCTCACAAGTAAATTTGATTTTGAAGCAATTGTAAAGAAATTGGGATTAGCAACTACACCTCACAAGAAACCATACCCATTAGGATGGTTGAATGATAAAGCACAACTACAAGTGACTAGACAATGCAAACTCAAGTTTTCTTTTTGGTTAGCATTTGTAGATGAGGTTGAGTTAGACATAATTCCTTTGGATATATGTGGAATTGTTTTAGGAAGTCCTTACTTGTATAATAGAAAGGCTATTTTCTATAGAGCTGAGAACAAGTATCTACTTGCTTAAAGATGGAATCAAATACTTTGTAAGAGCTCACAAGCTCAAGAATAATTATACTCTCATAAACTCAGGATAGATGAAAAGAATGATAAATTCATGCAAACAATTCTTACTAATGGTTGTAAAAGAAAATAAACCTAATCAAACCAATGTATTTGAGGGTTGTAATGCTAAGCAACAAGCTGATATAGAAAATATTTTTTCAAAGTATGATGTCCTGTTTCAAGAACCTAAAGGTCTGACACCCAAAAAGGAAATAGTACATGATATTATTTTGCAGCAAGATGTTCCATTTCCTAACCTTGGAATGTACAGGTTGTTTGCTTTAGAGAATGCTGAAATCAAGAAGTGAGTTGCTCGAGAAGGGGTTCATCAGGCCTAGCACATCACCATGTGGGTCACCAATCATTTTGGCGAGAAAGAAAGATGGCTCGTGGAGAATTTGCATTGACTACCGAGCATTGAATAAGATAACAATCAAAAATCATTATCCCCTTCCTCACATAGATGATCTTTTAGATCAATTAAAGGAAGCTGTTTATTTCGCCAAGATGGATTTGCACAGTGGATACCATCAGGTCAGAGTTGCAGAGCAAGATGCATGGAAGACTACTTTCAAAAGAAAGTAGGGATTGTATCAGTGATTGGTTATGCCTTTTGGCTTGACCAATGCCCCTACTACTTTTATGAGATTAATGAATGATGTACTCAGACCTTTTCTTGATGATTTTGTTATTGTGTATCTGGATGACATTCTAATTTTTAGTAAAATGCGGGAAGAACACTTAAATAATGTTAAGAAAACATTGGATGTTTTGAAAAGAGAAAAACTTTATGTTAAGCTCTCAAAATGTGAATTTGGAAAAACATCTATAATTTATTTGGGTCATATAGTAGGGGGTGGTGAATTGAAAATAGATCCCTCTAAAGTGGCAGTCATTGTAAACTAGCCTAAACCCAAGTCTGCTACAGAAGTGAGAAGCTTCTTAGGTGCAGCACAATATTAGAGGAAGTTCATTTCTAATTTTTCCTCAATTGCAACTCCCTTACATGCTTTGACAGGATTGAACAAGGTGTTTCAGTGGGGAGGAAAACATCAGAAAGCCTTTGACACCTTGAAAGAAAAGATTAGTACAACACTTGTATTAGCGCTACTTGATCTACAAAGACCATTTGAAATCAAAACAGATGCCAATTACTATGCCATGGGAGCAGTGTTGACATAGCACGGTAAACCCATATGTTATCATTCTGAGACTTTTAATCCTGCAGTAGTTAACTATCCTACATATGATAAAGAATTGTATGCATTATTTCAGAGTGTGAAAAAGTGGAAACATTACTTAATGGGAAAATAGATATTAATACATACTGATCATCAACCACTTCAATATCTACACTCCCAAACTAAGTTGCAACAATCAAGGCATTATAGATGGGTGGGTTTTCTACAATAGTTTCATCTAGTCATCAGATATAAAAAGGGCATACACAACAAAGTTGCAGACATGTTATCTAGACCCATTATAAATGCATCTACCATACTTACGCATAATTCTGTGCTACATGAAAGCTACATAGAACAATATGCTCAGGATGTGGACTTTAAATATGTATATGCAACTTTGAGTCAAGGAAAAAAGGTAGAAGAATTGGAGTATCATGTGAAGGACCGACTCTTATATCATTGTGGGAAACTCTGCATTCCACAAATAGAGAGAGTAAAGATAATAAGAGAGGCACACACTTCTATGATATCAAGTCACTTTGTGGTAAACAAAATAGTTGCACATCTGCAAATATTTTTTTATTAGCTGAAAATGAATGAGACAGTTTCTATATATGTGAGAGGGTGTACTATGTGTGCTAAAAGCAAGCCCAGTAATAGAAAACTAGGCTTGTACACTCCTTTACCAATTCCTTCTCACCCTTGGGAAAGTGTTTCCATGGATTTTGTTGGAGGATTGCCTAAATCTAGGAAAGGTCATGA
>APFE031657566.1:3228-15221 GCA_000404065.3 Pinus taeda | reverse complement strand
CCATCTCATTAATGAGAGTCCATGAATCTCTCCCTCTACCTCTAGAGTCCTAATCAAAATAGGAACTGATAAAACACATGTCTTCTTAGAGTTACAATACAATTAGGAGATGTGACACATATCCTCATGATCCCATGATTCTTTCCACTCAAATTCGAATTTGGCCTTAGAGTGCCACATAAGGGTATTCTAGAAGCCTCCTTTCAACCTACACATGTCATCAACCCATTTGTTAGGTATAAGCATATGCACATTATTTCCTAATTTTTAACCACAAATTCATTTAAAAGGCTTAGAATTAATAAAGATTGGAAAAACATAAATGTGGCCCAATGATAACGAAAGTGGGATGAATGTGGTGACATACTAGTGAAATGGAGGTGATATAATGAACATAATAGTGAAAGTGTAATGGAAATGAATGACATTTTCAAGACTCAACAAATACATCCCATGCAAGTGATTCAGACAAGAGCAATTGGAAAGAATGTCACTTGGAGAATCGAGCACCACCACTTAACCTATAACTGACTTCCTATAGTTCACCCCTGAGCCAAGAGTTCTTGCCATGGATCAACTACCTCCTGTTGATCTCTTCAATGGGTATTTAATACCCTCTTTCACGATATGGTTTCCATTAGCAGTGTCCCACTTTTATGGATCTTTTTTATCCATTTTCTTAGGCTTTTCCCATAAAAATATTGCCTTTATCTCCTACAAGGATTTCCCTCATAAAAGCTTGTCTTTATCTCCTGTAAATATTTTATGTCTTTTTCTTAACTTAGCATCTTTCTCCAGCTAAGTAGCTTAATGGATATTTATCTCCAAATCCATTAAGCTTATCTAGATTTGGATCTAAAAGTTTTATCATGAAATAATTATTTCATTCCCATTCACTAATGGGATTTGGAAAGAATCTCATCTCTTGGTGTCTCATTTTTCCAAGTGACTAAATTATTTTATTTACTGTTAAAGTATTTACTTTCATTGTTACATATCAAACGTATCTTTTCTTAGCTTAGATCAATAAAGTGTTACATATAATGGAGGGGTGTTACACTTGGATACTATGGAGCAATATTTCGATCTCCATAATGTGCAAAACACACAAAGGTACGCAATTGCAACTTTATAATTGGAACTCAATCAGTTTGTATGGTATAGATGGCTTTTCTATTGTAAACAAATTATCACGTGGTCAATTTTTACGGAGGAAATGATAGCACATTATGAGTATATAAAGAGAAATACCTTCTTTAGCCAATTGATAAATCTCAAACAAAAGGGTTCACTGGTGGAGCACGTTGAGGACTTTCAAAAATTGAATATAAGGGTAAAATATATTCCAGAGGAGCATATGATTGATGTGTTCATAGGGACTTTAAAAGATAACATCCAACATGAGGTTCGCCTTTGGGAACCTGATTCATTGAAGAAGGCATTTAGGTTGGCAAGAAAAATTGAAAGAAAAATTATGGCAAAAAGAAAGCCTACCACTCACAACTATAAAGATGGAAGTGTTTTTGTCCCTAGACTTCCACAACCTACAAGGTTGACACCACAAAAATTGGAAGAAAAAAGAGAAAAAGGGCTTTGTTACAGTTGTGATAGAAAATACACTAAAGGTCATAAGTGTGCTAAGAAGAAATTATTTTACATATATTGTGAAGAGGAGAAAGAAGAGGAACAAGAAACATCTAAAGAAGAGGATATACACTAGGAACAAACCCCTAGAGAAAGAAGAAATGAATCTGACCATATCTTGTAATGCATTGGCAAAAATTACCACTCCTCAAACTCTCAATATAGAAGGACATATCAAGAAAAAAGGTAATATTGTTGATTGATTCACGTAGTACCCATAATTTTATTCATTGTAAGATAGCCAAGGAATTGGATTGCTTTCTATATCCAACACCAGAGTGTCAAGTGATGGTTTCAAATGGAGGAACCATAAATTTCTCTGGAAAGTTCCAATATATCAAGCTTTCCATGGGATAATATGTATTGAATAGTCCAATGCTTTCCATTCCAATGGGTGGTGCTGATGTTGTACTACGAGTCCAATGGCTACAATCTTTTGGTACGATAACTTTTCATTTTCAAGAACTTTTCTTGAATTTTTTTTGGGAAGGAAAGGAAGTTGAATTAAAGGGCATCACAAGGAAACCAAGAAAAATAATGAGCTCTAACAACATGACAAAGATTTTAAAGAAAGAACAACAGGGCGTAATTGTTATAGGTCTATTTGAGCACAACACTCCCAACATTCACATCAGTACTATTAGGGCTCATCAAACCCTAATTTAGTTGTTACATGCCCTAGACAAGTCAACTCATTGAATGCTTCCTTCTATGAAAGTTCTTGGCCTTAAGCCTTCCTGAAATGCCTCCTTAGGACACAGTGCAACCCAATCCTTGAGACAGTGCACTGTAGAGCAGGTAGGCCCACTGTGGCCTGCACTGAAGTGCACTTAGGCCCTCTTTGACCTACGCTGGGTGAGATTGATCGAAATTTGCATAGGGTTCTAGGAATATTCCTTCATTTTAGATGATTCTAAAAGGATCCCATCTCTTATCCCCTCCTATGAGCTTGAAATTGGATAGGCTAAGGATCCATTAACCTCATATCCTCTCATCCCTTGCTCCATGGAAACTAACTCCAAGTTTTGAAGGTCATTCAATACCCTCATTTATGACAAAACCACATCCATTTCCTATAAATTGAGCACTCATCATAGCGATCAAGGGGGCTAGAATTTGAAGTTTGTAGAGAAATTCTGTTCGTTTGAGATTTGAATTCTTGTTAAGCAATGTTATGTTGCTAGATTGGTGTGCTTTTGATGTGGCAAGGGTTGGACTGAAGCTGGATGAGTGGCACATGATCAAATTGTATTGGGTGAAACTCTTCCTTCTACATTAATAAAGTGTTTATTCCTTTTCTCATATTCTTGTTCATATCTATGATGATTATGTGTTTCAATGTCTTCGATTCCATTGGTTTATAGTAGATAGATCATGTATGATTTGATCGTTGTTGTTTCTGTTTATGTTGACACAAGTACCTATTGAGTGGGTTTAGTTCAAGTGGGAGCGACGGAGGAAATTCAAAGGGGATCATGGAAGCAAAAGACTACAAGTAAGTTCCTTCATCTCATATCTCTACTATAGGAAAGGGTTAAACTACTTCCTTTCTGTTGTTCTAGGTGTAGCTACCCACCTATGGAAAATGTGTTTATCTGTAGATGAAAATTCCACATAACAAATTGGCGACCATACTAGGGAATGAGTGTCATTCCTGTGGCTTACCCTTATCATATTACACCCTAGTAGACTTTGCTTGACTTTATTGATATTATTTCGGTCTTTTTGAAGTGTTTTTAATCAAAAATTATGCTTGAATGTCTCTTGATTTGACTCTCTGACACCAGCGCAGTGTTGGTCTTGATACAATGCGCTGCAGAGTAGCCTCTGCCTTAGAGATAGTGCATTGCAACGCATTGTCTCCCACTCTGGCCTATGCTGATTCCTCTTAGGCTAAAAAACCCACCTCTGGTTTGATTTTTCCAAAGTCACTTTTGTTTTTGCTTGCTGAAAGATCAATGATTCTTGTGATTCTGAAATCAAGTTGTATTTCTCCTCCTAGCCCTACTTTGGTCTTGATTGTTTAGTGTTTCTTAAATGATTTATTTATCATTATCAATTCATTATCAAAGTTAGCTTATAGTCGATTAATATTTTCTGAAAAGGAAGTGTCGTAAAAGTCTTCATTTCTTTCGAAAAGGAACTGTCGTAAAGTCTTCGTTTCTTGCAAAAAGATTGATTGATTGTATGTGCATTTAGTTTCCTTTTTTTCATGTAAACATTAAGGGAATTGAAAAGAAAAACTTTCATTATGAAACTAGAGGTTTGTGTGTGCTTGTGGGAATAGTATAAGGAAATTGCATTAGATGTGCTCTTTGCTCTTTGATTAAACATTCTCATTACTCTATCCCTTGTAGTTAAGGTTTTCATTGTTCAAATAAAATGAAAATAATGTTTCTCATCATAGTTGCATTCTAGGAATTTCAAAGACATCACGTAGTGAACCTGAAAGACAAATTCTTAAACAATATCAACTTAAGAGTTATCTCAATTAACCTAATGGAGCATTGTAACTTAACGCATAACATTTAGAGGTTCTAGGATAGAGACGTGTTTCAGAGTCATAAAACATAGCAGTTGTCATTAATTTTCTGTGATACCTCATTCCATGTGCATAAGTATATCGTAGCTCATCCACGTACCTTTGGGTATATAGGGCGGTGTTATAGTACGAAAAGTATAAAGGAATGTTCTCACTGTGCAGTTTCGCATTAGACAACACTAACATGGATTGGGCCTCCACATACTTTTAGGTATATATGGGAGGACTACATTAGGTTGCTATCCATCCTTAGGTAACCAAGTCGACCGCTTTTTATACTGTGATACACCGAAAATAACATTCGGGGAGATTGCCTGCATGTATGTTAAGTCCTTGGTTTACTAAGGCAGTATATTGCAGTTCATAGTTACTTGGTAATCCTTTTGCCTACATTATCCCTCTTTTGTTTTGTTATGTTATTTTTATTAAAATAAAATTAAATGATCATAGATTACATCCTCCACGTCACTCCTTAGTTGATCTTAGGTTGAGACATATGGCAACAACTCCAGAGTCCACCGATCAATGAATTCCTTTTTATGGGAATCCTAGTCCTTTTCCTCCTTTCGAAAATATTGGTGCTCCATATATGGCTACATTATCCCTTATGGGATTTACAATTGGGTTGCCAGTATGGTTGTTTTGAACCTCCTTGGGTCAAAATATCATGATTTCTACGCAATCGAGTACTCCTCCACCTGGACAAAATCAACCTCTAGTTGATCCTAAAGTTGACCTTTTACCTTCTTCATCGGTTGTTTCTTCCTCCCCTTCTTCCTCTTTGCCTGGTGAAAGTATTGAAAATAGTAACCAGGTGGATAAGAATAAGAAGAAAGGGAAGAAGAAGAAAATTCAGCAGGGGGCCAACCAAGCAACCATTGCTTCGAATGCAACTTGTAATGCGAAATTGTTTGATAAGCCTCACAAACTTTGATATCCTTGAAAACTTTGTATGGGAGGCCATATTCTTCGAAATCGTTCTAGTATTCCTCAAAGCTTAGAAGAATGGTCTCCTCATTCACATCATCCTATGTCATCAACTTTCGGAGATCATGTTGGTGACACACCATCAACTAATGGTAGTAAAATTCATGGAAACAAGGGTAAAGTTAAGTTTCCCTGTAGGTTATGCGAAGGGAATCACCCCATTCACCTTTGTCCCTATCTAGATGAAGCCAAAAAAGTGTTGGATAACCATCCTACTTCTTCGCAGTGACTTCCATTTGGTTACAAGAGACTCTCCCTTAATCCTTCACTAGTTGATGAAGTGACTGACCCAAATCAACTGTCAGTGAAACTCACTCTCTCTGAATCTGAATCCCATGAGTCTATACCTCACCAATCACAGGTCGAGGAAACAGTTGACTCGATTTCACCTTCAGTTAATCGTACATTTCCCGTAAAGAGTGAATATGATACCACTAAGGTTCTTTTTGTTTCTTCAAATTCCAATGAGCTTGGAGGAAACCCTCGTGTTCCATCAAGATAGGAGGAAAATTCTCCCGTTCTCGAAACTCAAGGGGATAATTCTCCCGTTCTTACGGTACCCCCTCCAATTAGTCTAGTCACTTCCTTTGATTGGAATCAACTAGCAGGATGTCGTCTTCCTTCTTATGTGCCTTTCCAAATCATAGTACAAGTTTATAATATGATTTTATCTGGCACTATTATAGATGAAGGTGCATCTTTGAGTATCCTTTCCTCCACTGCTTGGCAGGCGCTCAGTTCGCCGCCACTTGTGCCTATTACTTAGAATATGTTGGCTTTTAATAGAGGAACCAGTCAACCATTAGGGGTCCTTCCTTAGTTGCCTATTAATTTGGGAGGAAAAATTGTTTATCTCAATGTGATGGTAGTCCCAGGCCCTTTAGATAACAATTTACTTCTTGGGCATGACTATGTTTATGACATGGGAGCCATTGTTTCAACACTCTTTCGAGTGATATGTTTCCCGCATGAAGGCTGAATTGTCACCGTTGGCCAGCTTTCATTTCCCAGTCCAAATATGGCTTCCAGTCAACCATATTCCCTAAATGGTCCTTTTATCTCAATGGTATCTTCCCTGCCACGGGTCAATTATGTGGGAACCCGTTCTATGCCTACATCAACTGACAATCAATTGTGTGATGTTGTGCGTTATGTACTGGGGGCATTGAAACCAGATCTCTCTAATGGATTCCTTGCTATGTATCCCTTCTAGAGCATTGTTCTCCCATATGATGAGAACCTCTTGGAAGTCATGACCTCTTATGGGTCGTGATCAAGGAATATGAGCATAGTTCCTTGTCTTGTGTCAAGCTCGTTAAAAAATGAAACAAGGAATATGAGAATAGTTCTTTTATTGTGTCAACCTCATTAAAAGATGAAACAGTTCCTAGAGCATAGTTCCTTGTCTTGTGACAAGCTCATTAAAAAATGAAACAAGGAATCTGAGCATAGTTCATTGTCTTGTGTCAATCTCATTAAAAAATGAAACAAGGTCCCCTAGAGCAAAGTTCCAATTCGAGTCTTTGAATAGATCTCGTAAAATCCCAGTTGATTCTTCATTTGATCTCGTAAAGAAACCTTCATTCCATCTACCTGATAGCCACGAGTAGTCTACTTAGGTGAATGTAATGAAGCTTTGGGGGCATGCACCTAGAATCGAGTCATCATGATGGGGGCATGTAAACCAATTCCAAGCACAGTTTTTTCATTTCCAACTCGTATAAAAATGAAATTGAATCCAAGCATAGTTTTCATTTCAAGCTTGTGTAAACATGAAATTGAATCCAAACATAGTTCCCTATGGTTCAAGCTTATGTAAAATGAACCCATCTCCATTTTAACCTTGGTTATTTCCATTCTATCAGCCTCTTCCATCAGATGAGCCTTGGTTTTTCTCCTTCCATTGCCACTATTTGCTTAACCGATTATACCCTTTCACTTGGTTGTTTTACCCTTTTTGAGGAATAGCTGCAATGAGTGGTCTTATTAGCCAGCCTCTTCACATAAATCAACATGTTTTGAGAAGTTCCAACATCACCGAAACCAGTTGCTACCCTTTATACCACTTGTTCCTCTAAGTGGAGTCCTCTTTAATCTCTTTTCCAACTCTTTAAGCACGAAAAGGTTGTTGAGCGCTTGTCCTTTTCAGCTCGTAAATGGATTGGAAACGACATCTACTCAGTATAAGTTTAACTCTTTTCTGGACTGAAATAGATTACTTACGAAAAAGGAATACGTTGATCGAACATGGTTAATAGGTTCTCTCTTGTATTATTTTATGCTTTTTCAGACTTGACAAACAAATTTACGAGAAAGAACTTGTGGAGTTTTATTTTTGTCCCTTTTCAAACTCTCTAGTTTAAAACATAACATAGCAATGGATTCGCCCGAAGGGTGGAATTATACTACAAGCATATGTTATCCTCGTCGAGCTTGTTAAAAAATAAAGAGGTATTGGTCAGCAATGACTGGGGAAAATGGGAAAAAGGATAAATAACTTTATGGTATCAAGTTGCTCTTGAACATGACTCTTTCACTTCATCTCTGTGACTATTTGGGTTGGGTTATCTGCTTGATGGTTATCATACCTATGGTCTATCATAACATCCATCACTTTGGTTTTGGGTCAATTTTGCCAATTCATTCAATGTTGCCGACATGTTCAAGAGAAGTCACTCAGTAAAGGATGAGTTTTACTGAGTGACTTCTGTTGAAAATATCGGCAACACTGAATGAATTGGAAACATTGACCCATAACCAAAGTGATGGATGGTATGATAGACCATAGGTATGATAACCATCAAGCAGATAACCCAACCCAAATAGTCACAGAGGAGCTCAAAATGAACCTTCATTTTCATGACTGCCATTCCTGAACCTTGTGTCATCAGTCACATTCTGTCTCCAAATTCATTACACTCGTTTCATGTCATTGATGTGGGATACATCAAGGCCCTCCTACAATGAGTCGTTTCTTGTTGACATCAGCACATTATCCAAGAAGTTGACTTAGAAACACCTTTCCAGTACCTTGAGGCTTGCATACATCACTAGCAAGTTTATCGCTTCCGGCGATAGGTTGACATCATTGGCCTTCGATCGAAATACTTTGCATGGTGTTCAAAACCAAAACATCTATTCACACCATGAAAAATGTACTGCAATACCTTGAGAATCATTATCATTATCGGTGATCTCTCTCGCATCCATAACGACTTATATCATTGGCTGGTAATCAGACGTCGTCTTCCCATGTTCGACTTCAGATCACATATTCACGTGGTTAGACTCATACTTGATGAACGATTGGATGAGCTAGAAGACCCCGAATCTAGTTTCATCCATATGGGCTGTGATTTCAGGAGAGTACGAAATCATCTGTATGATGGCTTTACAGTGATGGTCATCCTATCATGGGTCTATATCTGTATACGACTATATATGTACATGTAATGAAAAGTTTATATGCTGAGTATGGTTATGCCTTCCCTCAGCAATTCATGAAAAATTTCAAATATCATGATGTTATGTATTGTAATTGATGTAGGTTACCGTCTACTTTAGTTCCTCTCCATCACATCGTAATGCATATCACTTGAAATTATCATTTTCGACTTCATGCTTTAGGGGGCAACTGTTATAGGTCTATTTGGGAACATCACTCCCAACGTTCAGGTCAATACTATTAGGGCTCATCAAACCCTAATTCATTTGTTACATGCCCTAGACAAGTCAGCTCCTTAAATGCTTTCTTCTATGAAATTTTCCTGGCCTGAAGCCTTCTTGAAATGCCTCCTTGGGACACCAGTGCAGCCCAAGCCTTGAGACAGTGTGTTGCAAAGCAGGTAGGCCCACTGTGGCCTACACTGCAGTGCACTTAGGCCCTTTTTGACCTACGCTGGGCGAGATTGAGCAAAATTTGCATAGGGTTCTCGGAATATTCCTTCATTCTAAATGATTCTAGAAGGATCCCATCTTTTATATCCTCCTATGAGCTCAAAATTGGATAGGCTAAGGATCCATTAACCTCCTATCCTCTCATCCCTTGCTCCGTGGAAACTAACTCCAAGTTTGGAAGGCCATTCAATACCCTCATTTATGACGAAACCACATCCATTTCCTATAAATTGAGCACTCATCATAGTGATAAAGGGGGCTAGAATATGAAGTTTGTAGAGAAATTTTGTTGGTTTGAGATTTGAATTCATGTCAAGCAATGTTATGCTATTGGATTGGTGTGCTTTTGATGTGGCGAGGGTTGGACTGAAGCTGGATGAGTGGCATAGGATCGAACTGTATTTGGTGAAACTCTTCTTTCTACATTAATAAAGTGTTTATTCCTTTTCTCATATTCTTGTTCATATATATGATGATTATCTGTTTCAATGTCTTCGATTCCATTGGTTTATAGTAGATAGATCATGTATGCTTTGATCATTGTTGTTTCTGTTTCTGTTGACACATGTACCTATTGAGCAGGTTTAGTTCAAGTGGGAGCGACAGAGGCAATTCAAAGGGGATCAAGGAAGTGAAGGACTACAAGTAAGTTCCTTCATCTCATCTCTCTACTATAGGAAAAGGTTAAACTACTTTCTTTTTGTTGTTCTAGGTGTAGCTACCCACCTAGGGAAAATGTGTTTATCCATAGATGCAAATTCCATATAACAATAATTACACAATTATGTTCACTAGAGGTTCTCACATCGAAATCATCTATTTCTCCAGATCTCCAAAAAGCCTTGGACAATCATTCCAACGTACTTGAGACTCCCAAAGGCCTCCCACCTATTCGTGATCATGATCATGCTATTCATTTGATTCCAGGAAGTGTTCCTCCAAACATCAGGCCTTAGAGATATCCCTATGCCAAAAAGAGTGAAATTGAATGTATGGTTGCAAAAATGTTAAGAGGCTGGTATAACAATACCTAGTCAAAGTTCTTTCTCTGTTCCAGTAGTATTGGTGCACAAGAAGGATGGATCATGGAACATGTGTCTGGATTAAGGGAACTCAACAAGCTCAATATTAAACATAAATTTCTCAAGCATGTCATTGATGAATTATTGGATGAATTACATGGAGAAATTTACTACACCAAGTTGGATCTTCATTCAAGATATCATCAAATTAGAATAAAGACTGAATACATTACAAAAACAACATTTAGAACTTATGAGGGTCATTATGAATTTTTAGTCATGGCATTTGACCTTACCAATGCACCTTCTACATTTCAAGGCTTGATGAATTCCATTTTCAAACCCTTCCTTAAAAAATTTGGTGAAGTATTTTTTGATGATATACTAATCTACAACAAGTCTTGGAAGGATCATGTTCAACATGTTGACAAGGTGCTCAAACTATTGGAGGAGAAAAAATTATATGCAAAAACATCCAAATGTTGCTTTGGAGTACAGGAGGTGGAATATCTAGGTCATTTGTATCTCATGAAGGTGTTAAGGTAGACCTTAGCAAAATTAAAGCCATTAAGGAATGGAAAATTCCCACATCCATAAAGCATTTGCGAGGATTTCTCAGATTTATAGGGTATTATCGCAAGTTTGTTAAGAATTATGGGAGAATAGTAGCACCTCTAATAACATTACTGAAGAAAGGCATATTTTCTTGGATTCCAGAAGCAACGAAGGCCTTTGAGCATCTTAAAGAGGCAATGTGCCAAGCAACGGTCTTAGCTACGCCAGACTTCACAAAAACCTTTATCGTGGAATGTGATGCCTCACGAAATGGAATTGGTGTTATTTTAATGCAAGAAGGAAGATCAATTTCTTTTGAAAGTCGTCTAATCAAAGGAAAGTATTTACACAAAGCTATTTATGAAAAGGAAAAGTTGGCAATACTTAATGGGAAGACACTTAAGGAATGACAGCCTTACTTAATGGGGAGACACTTCAAGGTAAAATGGTATCATGATTGTCTTAAATATTTTTTAGAACAAAGATTATCTTTAGAAGAGCGGAAAAAATGGGTCAAAAAGATATTGGATTATGACTTTGAAATCATCTACAAAAAAGGGAAGCAAAATGTTGTTGGAGATGCACACTTAAGATAGGATAAGAATGTGGAAGCATTGCTTTGTGCCATTTCTATCATCCAACCAGATTGGATAAACGAAGCCAGCAATGAATGGAAGAATTACAAAGAAGTGTGGACATTCATTCAAAAATTGCAACAAGATCCGAGTATATCTGATACATTTAGCTGGAAAAATGATTCGTTATGAGGCAAAGCTCGCTTATACCTCTGTAATAATTCCCAACTCAAACAAAAGATTCTTCTGGAATTGCACACTTCTCCCTTAGGAGGGCACTTGGGATTTTAAAAACTTACCACGAGGTTAAAAAGGAATTTTTTAGGGATGGCTTTAAATCTGATATTCAAAAGTTTGCGGCAAAATGTTTGGTTTGCCAACAAAAAAAACGTAAACTTTGAAATGAGATCTGATATGGTTACCCGTTTTTTGGAGGTAGCAAAAATATCACCTGATTTTGAAAAGTGTTGATTCAAAATACACTTTTTTTTTGGGTTATGACACTTCAAATTTTCTTATGTATCAAGTATATATATATTTTTTAAATGTTAGTCATTTTTATGCTGATTTTGAAACATGTTGATACAGCATCAACCTTTTTTTAGAGGACTTATTTTTGACACTTTAAAATTTCTTATGTCCTAAGTATGCACAATTGTTTTTTAAATGTCCATTATTTAACAAATTTTCAAGTTGTCTTATTTCTTTTCTTGTTTTTTGTCCTAGGATGTTAGTTTTTAAGAGTTTTCCAAATATATGTTTTTTTTTTTT
>APFE031657560.1:132233-158670 GCA_000404065.3 Pinus taeda | reverse complement strand
TGGCTACAAATCCTGCCTATCACAGCAGAACCAAGCACATTAATGTAAGGTATCATTTTCTGAGACATGTGATCGATGGCGGAAAAGTAGCTCTTAAAAAGGTCCATACACGAGAGAATTGTGCAGACATATTCACAAAACCAGTAACAGTAGAGAAGTTGCAATGGTGCTTAGCTTCTCTTGGCTTGCAGAAAAGATGATGAATGGGCATGGGCAAGAAATTAGGAAATCGTTGTCAAGGTGGAGTTTGTTAGTTTGTGACAACGAATTTAGTTAGTTCTTTAACCGTTTAACTGTTAAACTGTATTGTAGTTAGGTGGTTCTGTCAGTTATGTATCCGTCTAGTTCTGTAATGTTAGATAGGTTATAAAATAATGTAATAACATCTGAATCAGAACAGAGCAAATCATCATATCCATTCAATAAAGATTCACTTGTTTAAAATCTTGGCGTATATCTGTCTTTGCTTCTCTGTTTCTCGACACAAATAAAGTCTCATAAATCAAATTTATGAAACTATGATTTTATGGTTAAATTATTGATATTTTATTAATTGTTTATCATGCTAAGAAACTACATGATATGCCCTCTGTTTGTGGCTTCAGGCAGTGGATTCAAGTCAAATGAACCATACATGTATGGTTTGTTCAATGCTGTTGTTAAACTTCAGGGCGGCTATACTGCAGGCATCATCACTTCATTCTATGTAGCTATATTCATCTCCATTTTCTATTTGTGTTTCATGCATCAATTAATGAATTGACTGTCAGAAGATTATATGGAAATTGACTCGAGGAATGTGAGTATAACTTTTGATATATTGATTGGAATGGTGATATTTCAGTTGTCAAACAACCAAGTTTACGAAGGGTGGAATGACGAGATAGACATAGAGTTTCTGATTTATTTCTCCGTTTGCTTAGCTGGTAGATGGGCGTCTGCTCTATTTAACCTCTTCACGTCGCACTATTCTGCTGATTTTTCGAGTTTCATTTTCTATTGTTGTTGTTGCGCTATTGTTGGTCTCTTGTGTGCTCTTGTTGTTGCTACTGCACGTCGTGCTGCTGCCTTCAACTAGATAACTGGCCCGAAATTTCAATAACAAATAGGTGAGAATCGAGAACCTACTAACTATATCGGCTTCTGCACTCAAATGGAAAGTATCAATGTTTTCATATTGCGTATATAGATTAGAATACTATGTGTGTTGTCATGATGTACAACACACCCACCTGTAGAGTTTCTGAAATGCCATATATAAACAACCAACTTTTTATGCTTAAACATTTCAATTTTCCTTTCTCCTTACCTCTGACTATTGGAAACAATCTAAATTTTTAATCTTTCTTCTTTCATTTGGCTCCAAGTATGCCAATCTTGTGAACAACCGCGCTCGTTGCTTTATTTCCACTTCTCTTCCAATGTTGACAGCATTTTACTGGCTTTTACCTTTCAACACCTCCTTTCCTCGTCATCATGGAAGTTGCCGTGACAATGAATGCCATCACTTTGATGCTCGTTGGCTCTACATCGATCCCACCATCACTACAAATCGTTGAACTTGACCTTCTTGCTTCCACAAAGACGTCGTCTCAATGGTACCGCATTGCCCTCTCTTACGGTACCTCTATCTCCTTTCTGACTCTTTCTTTCCTTCTTTTCAGGACTCTGCAAATTATTAAACTGGAAGTTCTCAGAAATCATGTAACATTGATTAGGGACCGAAACCTTCTTCAAATTGTACAAACGTCGACATACTAACCAGGCTCTTCAACATCACACACCCTCGCCTCGTCTAATGTTGCTTCGACATAGGATTCTGTGTCATCATCAACTCAGTTGTCCTCTGCCTTTCCTGCTTCCATTCCATTCTTGGTGCTAAGCCCCTATCATAAACAATGGTCGATCTAGGGTACGGTGCTTGGAAAAACATATGTTCACTCCTACAACAATGCTGGAAGCTCCAGGAAGGTCTTTGGATTTGACCTCGTTGATTTTTCCAATGATAAAATCCATTTCTATGCCTTTGGTGATCTAGTAAAAACATATGTTCACTCCTACAACAATGCTCGAGGCTCCAGGAAGGTCTTTGGATTTGACCTCGTTGATTTTTCCAATGATAAAATCCATTTCTATGCCTTTGGTGATCTAGTAGATTCCTTCCATGACTTTGTCCAAATATGAAGACGGAAAGATTTTACAAGTATAAGATATATATTAGATGTAAAGGTTTTACAAAACATATATCTAAGTAATAGATGAATTTACGAAAATGTGTTTATATTTGTTTTAAGTCAAATATGATAAAGATTTAATATTTTAAGTTCTTTTTCATATTAAAGTCATAAAATTTTATGAATTTGATTTATAGGGAAAAGAGTATGTGTAATTTATATTGATTATGATTGATAGTGAAAATAATATATGTGCATGATTTTATATTTTTGTGATGCATAATAATTATGAGATTGTTTTTAGGATTCATCATTAAATTATGATAGATGTAATATGGTTTATCTTTATCAAAACGGAAGGTATTTACATTTTTAACAATTTGAATAATTTTTATTATTATTAATTTTTTTGTTTATTAAAAATTTAATGAATTACACATATTTTTTTATTAAAAAAATAACTCAATTATTTTATTTTTAATTACTTATTTTTTACTATTTTATTATGATTAACCTATGTATATAAAAGCAATTTATTTGAGTCTTATATTGCAATACTTCTAAGGAGATATATATATATATAAAAAGCAGTTTATTTGAATTTTATATTGCAATACTTCAAGTATCTTTCTAAATTTGATATAAAATTATGGTGAAATATTTTTATGACATCTCATTCAGATTAAATTGTATATTTATTATTAACAAATAATCACAATAATAGTTTTAAAACCAATAAAAAATATATGTTTATTTTTACTTTTATTATAAATTAATATCATATTTTTATTTAAAAAATAAATATATATATAATTTTTTATTTTTATTATAATTAATATCATATTTTTATTTAAAATGTATTTAATTTTTATTGGGAAAAAAATACATATCAACTTTATATTGAATACCAATAGAATTACACATTATTACACACCGAAAAAATTTAATGTGAAATAAAACAGGAAAGCCACGTAAAATGATGTATCACCTCACCAAACTCGAAATGTGAAATAAAACGGAATTGTCACAGAAAATGATCTATGAGCTCACGAGACTATCAAACAGAAATGTCACAAGAAATCGGTGACCCTAAAGAGGTGTCGTGTAAAATTCGAGAACAAAACAGGGAGTTGATTATAACTGCCCAGAGAGTTAGCAGAACGGTCACTCATTACTAATCAGAATGCATTTCAAAGTGCTGTGTACTGTGGCTGCCTTTGAGTATTACATACTCTTGATTATGCTTATTTTGGATACCACCCTCTGTGCGTATATAACATGGTTTATGAGTGAAAAGCAAGCAAGCCTTATGATAAACCAGAAGTCAAGATTGTAATGATGCGCAACAATTGGCCACTCGGCATTATCCATAAATCTTACGTTCTGTTTGCACACGCCAATAGCGCTGAAAAACTAAGTGATGTTCCCCCTCATCTAGTGGAGGAGTTCTGCTATAAATTGGATCCGTTCCTAGAAGAAACTACCAACGAATTTCGTGAGTGTATTTGGTACATAGTGTATAATGATGGTTGCCCAACTCTCAATATTCCTCACCGATTACAATGGCTGGAAGGGCATTCTATTGCCCTTCTTTCTGTTTCTTGCATTGCTTAACAGTCCAGTAATATCCATGAAGGGTTTGGCTTCTGCAGACAAAATTCCTGCTATACCATCCTTATCTGGTGTTCCTGTGATGAATTATTTCCAGACTATGAAATTTTCAGAGGGCTATGCTAATCTCTGGGGTGGGCAACACCAAGATGTTTCCAAAGATGAGTCCTCAGTCACACTCACATTAGATAGATCATCTGGTACTAAACACACTTCCCTCTCCTTATGCTCATCGGCTTCTTAATAATAGTTATATTCTCTATCCTTTCTGTTTGCACTTGCACCTGGTTCGGATAGGATGTGTCAAATGGATTTTTTGCCCCCACAAATAAAAGTTTCATAAATCAACTCTACAAGACTGATTTTATAGTTAAATTAATGATATTGTATTATACTTGTTTATTATGCTGAGAAACTACGTGATATGTGCTCTGTTTGTGGCTTCAGGCAGTGGATTCAAGTCAAATGAACCATACATGTATGGTTTGTTCAATGCTGCTGTTAAACTTCAGGGGGGCTATACTGCAGGAATCATCAGTTCATTCTATGTAACTAAGTTCATTCTATGTAACTATATTCATCGTCTTCTTCTGTTTGTGTTTAATGCATCAATTAATGAATCAACTCATGTCATAAGATTATATGGAAATTGACTCAGAGGAATGTGAGTACAATTTTTGATGTATTGATTGGAATGGTGATATTTCAGTTGTCAAACAACCAAGTTTATGAAGGGTGGCATGACGAGATAGACATAGAGTTTCTGGGAACAATACCAGGGGAGCCTTACAAACTCCAGACCAACGTGTACGGGAACGGGACAGGAGATGGGCCAAATCTGATTGGCAGGGAACAGCAATTCCATCTTTGGTTCGACCCTACTAAAGACTTTCACAACTACACCATTCTCTGGACGCCTCATCAAATCCTGTATGTATAATAATATCATATATATATATATATATATGTCTTTGGGATGATATGAAATCTACATTATATATATAAATTGTGCGTACTTGAGGTTAGTTCATTGGTGGAGTTACTTTTCTTATTATAAAGATATTAGTATTTTTTTTTATTAAGATGTTATAGGCATTTTTTGGTTTACCACAAAAAATATTCAAAACATTCTATACATCTAATTCCAAAATAATATTCTTGAAATCTACACTCCTGTTAAATTCCAGGATTATTTCTCATTATTTTCCATACTTTTATTGTGTGGCAGGTTTATGGTGGACAGCATTCCAATCAGAAGATTTCCGAGGATGAAGAGCCTGGGAGTGACATACCCTTCGAAGCCCATGTCGGTTTATGCAACAATATGGGACGCCTCTGCATGGGCCACAGATGGGGGGAGATACAAAGCCAACTACAGTGACGAGCCATTCCTCTCCACTTACACCCATTTTATCACCATCGGTTGCTCTTCCACGAACGATGACGATATGCGATACTGCTCACAGGGGTTTCTGGATTGTTTTATTTCTCCGAAGATGAACAAGGAACAGATTCGAGCTATGGAGGTAGTACGAAATAATTACATGACCTACGATTACTGCCAAGATCTTCAGCGATATCCCAAGGGCACAATGCCCGAATGTTCTGTCAATGATTTCCATGTAGGCTCTTCCAATCACTCAGTCGTGAACTGAAAGTGAAAGTGGGGTAGCCACAGATTAGAACTATACCAATCCATCCTTCTAACTAAATTATTCGATGTAAATTCAGGATGGGAAAGTTTCAATAATGTATAACCTAAATTACAGTATCATTTCCACATATATGATGTCTATATATCAGTGTAACAACAATACAAATTATACTAAATTTGCCTATACTATTCATGGATATATTCGTTGAGCTATGAAAAGTAGTGTTTCAATCCAAAGTAAAATTGGTCGTGTTGAAATAAATACTTTATGCACAAGAAAATTAACCTGTAAACTAAATTCGGCTTCATTAAAATAAAAGTTGTCTCTAAGACACAATAATGTAGCTAAATCAACAATATTGAAGAGCTACTTATATTGAAATATCTATTTTATTTTATTGTAATATCTACTTTATTTCATGGCTCATGCCTTAAAACTAGGTTGAAAGATACGTTTTATTTTAGTGTTAGGTTAAAATTTTAATTTGAGAATATATGTTTCAAGGTAGCATGGTAAAGATGTTATAATACTTAATATTTTGTTTGGGTCAAAATAAAATAGAAAACATAAAATTATCTAGTCTAGTATGGTAGAGATGGAATGAGCTATTTGATATTTTGGAATTAGGAACTTTGATTTCCTTTGGCCTAAATAAATCTGGAGTTAAAATGGATCTAGGCTAGTTTTAGTATATTTACTTATTATATTACATTTGATTAATTCCATAAAATGTGTGTGAATTAAAAATTATATATGAATTTATGTAGTACATTGGGTTTGAGAAAGTATTGTTCTTAATCAAGATAAAACTATAAATCTGCTTGTTTAATATTAATGATTTAAAATAAAGAGAAATATAAATATTTACTTTTGAGAAAAAAAAAAAGTAAAAATGAGAGAGTGTATATTTCCACGGTTATTCATATTGAGAGAAATTTTTGGATGAAATTTTCTGATGTCATATCATTTTTTACTAAAATCCATGTTTCCTAAGCCCCTTTTTTAGTTTGAAACTCTTAACTTGGTTTAACTCCTAACCTGGTTTAACTCAGCATCTCACTTTTTTCTTACAAAGGAACTATTTATGGGCAAAGTGAACATACAACAATGTGTTCATCTCTTTCTCCTAATGTAGCTAACATCTTCATGGAATACTTCGAAGCTAAAGCTCTGGATTATTAGTATCTACAACTCAAATGTTGGTTCAGGTTTGTCGATGATACTTTTGTCATTTGGCAATATGGTAGACATGTGCTAGATGCATTTCTCTCCCATCTCAACAACATTTCCCTTCATATCAATTTCACCATGGCATCTAAATATAATAACTCTCTTTCATTCCTAGATGTCCTTACCATTCAACTTAGTGATGGCTCCCTAACTCGTCAAGTTTACAAAAAGAATACCCACACTAATCGTTATCTCCATGCTCATTCTCACCACCACCCTTCCCAAAAATTTAGCATTCTTAAAACTCTCATCTCTCTAGCCGTTAAAATTTTTGCTCCCCAATTCCTTCCTCACAAAAAATCCCACTTGTTCCAAGCTTTTAGAGCCATTGATTATTCCTCTTCTCAAATCAATAAAGCATTCAAGAGGGTCTCTAATCCCATATCCACTAACCCTCTTTCCTCTCCTTCTCAAGGCCAAGTTTCTCCCCCTTCATAAAAAAGACCACTAACCTCATAGCAAAAATCTTTAAAGAAGATGTTAAGATTGCTTTTAAACCAATAAAACTTTGAAGTTGATGTTACGAACAACCAAAGATAACTATGACCCCGTGTTGAATTCAAGGGTCTACCAAATCCCATGTTCATGTGGAAAATCACACATTGGCCAGATTGGATGTCCCTTCAAAGCTCGCCAAAGATAATTATGACCCCATGTTGAATTCAAGGGTTTACCAAATCCCATGTTCATGTGGAAAATCACACATTGGCCAATTGGATGTCCCTTCAAAGCTCGCATTAAAGAAAAGATTGTCGATACCAGCACTCTTTTAATTTGAAACATCTAATCTGCTTTTATCAAACTAAAATCCTTGCCTTTATTGATTTTAACAATTCCAAAATTATTAGAGAGGCCCTTGAAATAGAGAAACATTTATCCACCATCTAAGTCATCAGCTAACATGTTTTGCATACTTATATTTAATAATTCTATGTTAAAATAAATTCTTCTTTTACCTATTTGTTTCTAATCCAATGTATTTTTTAGATTATCTTTCCTTACAATTTTATTATATTTTTTATTTTACTTGTATTTTCATTCTTTTTAATTAATTAATTAATCATGTTCTCTTTTGTTAAACCCTTCTATCATTTCCATTGTCCCCTTTAATTTTCTCTTAAACCCCCTATCTAATTTATCTATTTTAACTATCTTTTAATTTAATTAATTTTTTACTTAAATCTTTTGATTTGACCCTTGTTATAAGGATTATTTCTTTTATTTAATCTATTGACTTGATCCTTCTTTTAAGTGCTAATTATACTAACATAAGTGTAAAAAAAAATATGAGTTAAGCATTATTTAAATGTTTTATATAGTTATTTAATTTTTTTTTATTTTTAGATTTTTGAAATTTTTATTTTGGTTGACATGAGTAAAATCTCAAATTTGGTGACAAACAGACATCCTTACACATGGCTGTAGAATGAGCCTCTCAGCTCAATAATTTAATATTATTATTATTCTTTAATGACTACTTTCATGGCTAGTTCTCGATGTTTCCTTCTCTTAAAGGATTCAGAGCTCTCGTTTGTAATCATTCAATTCTCAAAATCCCTAATGATGGGTGGAGTGTCCACCTGAAAAGTTGTACAAGATTAAACATCCTCAGGACACTTTCATCCAAAAAAAACTCTCTAAAATAAGTGGTTTAAAAAGTGTGTGTATATATATATAATAGAAAAGAAAATAGTCACGGGTTAGTTTAATTGGTGGAGTCCCTATCACTAAAGCACCTTAGTTATTGAGAAATTAAGGGTTCAATTCTCTTAACACTCTTTTTGGGTTTAATTCTCTCAACACCCTCTCTGTGATTGAACCGGCCATAGTCAACAATAGCTTCCATAAATGTAGTGATCACAAATTCTTCTTAGTTAATGAACCATTATATATCTATATATATATATATATATATATATATATATATATATATATATAGATAAGTATATAGTAATTAAATAAATATATTTAAAATTTTGCAAGTTAAAAATTAGACTTTTAATTCTAAAAAGTTCATATTTTGGAATTAAAAATATTAACATGAATCTTTAATAATAATTTTTTAAGAATTAAAAGTTAAGTTATAATAATATTTTTTTAAGAGTTTAAAAGTAATTGTATCTTGAAACTATGGGATGAACCATTTCTAAATATTACTAATAAAATTATATTATAAATTAATATATTTTTAATAAGTGAAAAAAATCAAAATTAAAAATAAACATCTAAGTTTTATAAATTAAAATAAAGTATAAAGGTGAGAAGTTTCTAATGAATTTAATTAAGTAATATATAAAAATTTTGATGCCTTAAATATAGTTATAGATAATAACCGTAAGTTAACATTTTATAAATTAAAAGCAAGCAGTAAACTTTTAGAATTTTATAAAATAAAATAAAGAAATTAAATTCTCCATGCTCATATTAGAGCCATATTTAAGATAAATTTATGCCGATATTACATTAAATTTCATTGTCAACCTCTTCGGAGTCGAATTGCACCAACGAAATAACGGATTATGACTTGTACTGCGCTTCGTTTATCACCTCTCATCATAAAACACTTCGGATACTACAAAAAAACTCGACTCACCTCACCAGACTCGAAATGTGAAATAAAACAGAATTGTCACAGAAAATGATCTATGAGGTCACGAGACTATCAAACAGAAATGTCACACGAAATCGGTGACCCTACAGAGAAGTGTCGTGTAAAATTCGAGAACAAAACAGGGAATTGATTATAACCGCCCATATTTCCTTGCTGTGATGGAGAGTTAGCAGAACGGTCACTCATTACATGATCAGGCTGACTTTCAAAGTGCTGTGCACTGTGGCTGCCTTTGAGTATTACGTACTCTTGATTATGCTTAATTTGAATACCACCCTCTATGCGTATATAACATGGTTTAAGAGTGAAAGGCAAGCAAGCCCTAAGCTAGACCAGAAGTCAAGATTGTAATGATGCGCAACACTCGTCATTACCCTCATAGCGCTGAAAAACTACGTGATGTTCCCCTCATCTAGTGAAGTAGTTGTGCTATAAATTGGATCCATTCCTAGAAGAAACTACCAACGAAATTCGTGAGTGTATTTGGTACGTAGTGTATGATGGTTGCCCAACTCTCAATATTCCTCACTGATTACAATGGCTGGAAGGGCATTCTATTGCTCTTCTTTCTGTTTCTTGGATTGCTTCACAGTCCAGTAATATCCATGAAGGGTTTGGCTTCTGTAGACCAAAACCTGCAATACCATCCTAACCTGGCGTTCCAGTGATGAATTATGTTAATCTCTGGGGTGGGCAACACCAAAATGTTTCCAAAGATGAGTCCTCAGTCACACTCACATTAGACAGATCATCTGGTAACATACTTCTTGTTTCTTATGCTCAGTAGCTTCTTATGAATAATTATATTCTCTATCCTTTCTGTTTGCATTAGTGGGGATGGGATGTGTCAGAGGGATTTTTTGCCCCCACAAATAAAGTCTCATAAATCAAATTTATGAAACTGTGATTTTATGGTTAAATTATTGATATTTTATTAATTGTTTATCATGCTAAGAAACTAAGTGATATGTGCTCTGTTTGTGGCTTCAGGCAGTGGATTCAAGCCAAATGAACCATACATGTATGGTTTGTTCAATGCTGCTGTTAAACTTCAGGGCGGCTATACTGCAGGAATCATCACTTCATTCTATGTAACTATATTCATCTCCATTTTCTATTTGTGTTTCATGCATCAATTAATGAATTGACTGTCAGAAGATTATATGGAAATTGACTCGAGGAATGTGAGTATAATTTTTGATACATTGATTGGAATGGTGATATTTCAGTTGTCAAACAACCAAGTTTATGAAGGGTGGAATGACGAGATAGAAATAAAGTTTCTGGGAACAATACCAGGGGAGCCTTACAAACTCCAGACTAACGTGTATGGGAACGGGACAGGAGATGGGCCAAATCTGATTGGCAGGGAACAGCAATTCCATCTCTGTTTCGACCCTACTAAAGACTTTCACACTTCTCTTATTAAGAGATTACGAGTCATTTTTTGTTTTTAAGATGTCATAGGTCATCCTTTTCAGTGAATCAGTCTAATACAAATAAATATTAAAAATATTTCACAATTACAAATAAATATTAAAAATAGTTCACAATTACAGATAAATATTAAAAATAGTTCACAATTACAGTGAATTTTTTTTGACCATTTATCTAATTCCAAAATATTCTTGAAATCGAAAATCTTGTTAAATTCGAGAATTATTTCTCATTATTTTCCATCCTTTTATTGTGTGGCAGGTTTATGGTGGACAGTATTCCGATCAGAAGATTTCCGAGGGTGAAGAGCCTGGGAGTGACATACCCTTCGAAGCCAACGTCGGTTTATGCAACAATATGGGACGCCTCTGCATGGGCCACAGATGGAGGAAGATACAAAGCCAACTACAGTTACGAGCCATTCCTCGTTCGGCTGCTCTTCCACGAACGATGACGATATGCGATACTGTTCACAGGGGTTTCTGGATTGTTTTATTTCTCCGAAGATGAACAAGGAACAAATTCGAGCTCTGGAGGGCACGATTACTGCCAAGATCTTCAGCGATATCACAAGGGCACAATGCCCGAATGTTCTCTCAACGATTTCCATATAGGCTCTTCCAACCATTCAATCGTGGACTGAAAGTGAGGCTAGGCTGCTAGCCAATGAAGAAAACTATACCAATCCATCCTTCTATCTACATTATTCGATGTGAAATGCAGCATTGGAGAGTTTCAATAATGTGTAAACTAAATGAAGTAGCATTTCTCCATGTATAACGTCTATATCGTTGTAACAATAATACGAATCCTACTAAATTTGCTTATACTATTCATGGATACATTCGTTGAGCTGGGAAAATAAGTATTGTTTCAATCCAAAGTAAAATTGCCATAATGCATTTGTAGTATACCAGGCCACCCACTGAACCAGTCAATTCCCTACAACTGAACTACTACTAACCTGAGGAGAGATTTCGTGATGTGAAGAACGCGTGGAAAATCGTTAATGTCTGGTAGAGTTGTTCCAACCACATAAACGTCCATAGCATTAATCAATAGATGTTAATGATTAATCACATCGTAATGGAACTACAATCTTGGAAAGGCCAAACTTGTTCAGGAGCGTTCCATATTTGTGCTTAAGCTGGAGAGGGAAGGTAACCCACTAGTCATAAATTTATGTCCAATAACGTACCTGAAAACTAGAATATCAAAACTAGTGAGAGTTCCCAATTTGTGTTGATAATGGCATAGGGAGTTGAACGGCTGGTCAGAAATTTATGTCAAAGCATAATCAACCTGCCATGTTAGAAAGGCAAAAACGTCTTGACTCGAACGTTTGATATTTGTGTCATGCAATTTTTGTGATAAACTATTTTAACCGGTTGTGTTCAAATAAATATTTTATACATGAGAAACAAACTTGTAACTAAATTGTGTTGTCTTAAAATAAAAGTTTTCTCTTATAAACCAACCAGTAGCTACTTATATTGAAATCTCCACTTTATTTTATCGGTTAAAACTGAGTCAAAACTTCATGACCTCAAGTCAAAACTTTAATTTGAGAATGTATGTTTTAGTATATTTACTTACTATATTACATTGGATTAATTAGATAAAATTTGTGTGAATTAAATTGTTTATGGATTTAAATGATACACTTTGCTGGAGAATTTATTGTTCTTAGCAAAGACAAAAATATCAAATATATAAAGGAAGGTATTTAATATTTGTTAGACCAGAGCATACATAATACACAGCGGATTTAAACTCAGAGACAGACAAATGAAGAAACAACAAGGTTACTTAATCAGAAATAATGGAATAGATAAAACAATCACTGGAGAACAGAAATCACTTTGCATTACATTACAGGCTTGGGCCTTGGCTTACTTCCCTTGGCCAGAGAAATTACAAATTTATAGAGGCAGAAGAAGGATCTAGAATCATGTATGTGGTTCGGATGGAGATCTGAAATGATCTAGAAACCACTGGCAGTGTAGGAGGTTCTAGAATCCTGCATGTGATTCTAGAAACTAATGGCGGTGTAGAAAGATCTAGAATCCTGGAGATCTAGAAAGATCTGATTTGGAATCCTCCATGAATTTGGCTTCACACTTAACATTCTCCCACTTGAAGCCAAATAAGAGTCATCAAGTCACACCGAGTCCTACCATGCCTCTACATAACTCATGTCTATTTTGTGGTAGAATCTTAGTGAGCATATCAGCAGGGTTCCTATCTGTATGGATCTTTTCCAAGGATAACTATTCTTCCTCCAACACATGCCCGTTCAATGGTACCTTAAGTCAATGTGCTTGGTTTTTGAATGAAATGTTGGGTTTTTCGCAGTGAATGGCACTCTGACTATCACAATATAACACATACTTGTCCTGATTTATTCCTATCTTTCCTAGGAATCACTGCATCCACAACATCTCTTTACAAGCTTCTGTTTCAGCTATGTACTCTGCTTCGATTGTAGAGAGGGCTATTATTCTTTGTAGCCTTGACACCCAAGATACTACTGCACCTGTAAATGTATACAAATAACCTATAGTGGACTTTTTGGTATCCATATCTCTAGCCATATCTGCATCTGTAAATCCTTCAAGCATAGTCTCATCCCGACCAAAACATACACAATAATTACTAGTACCCTTGAGATACCTTAAAATCCATTTTACTACTTGCCAATGTTGTTTGCCTGGATTGGTAAGGAACCTGCCCACTACTCCCACTAAATATGCAATGTCTGGTCGTGTGCATACCATGGCATACATTAAACTGCCAATTGATGAAGCATAAGGAATTTTGCTCATCTCTTCTTTCTCTTTGTCATTACTAGGACATAATTCAGTACTCAGCTTGAAGTGGGCTGCAAGGGGTGTACCAACTAGCTTGGCATCCTTCATTTTAAACCTATCAAGCACCTTCTTGATATATTTTTCTTATAACAGCCACAACGTTTTGTTTTTCCTGTCATGCATAATCTGCATGCCCAATATCTGTTGTGCTGGTCCCAAATCCTTCATTGAAAATTTGCTACCCAAATCTTTCTTCAACCTATTGATCTTATTCTTATCATGCCCAATAATCAACATGTCATCCACATATAACAATAATATGATATACTTTCCTTGATCATACCTCTTGATATAGACACAATGGTCAGCTTCCAACCTCTGAAAACCATGTTCCAACATGAATGAATCAAATTTCTTGTACCATTGTCAAGGTGCCTATTTCAACCCATAGAGACTCTTCTTCAACCTACAAACAAGGCCTTCTTTGCCTTTTTCTATGAAGCCTTCTAGCTACTTCGTATAAATTTCTTCCTCCAATTCGCCATGAAGGAAAGCCGTTTTTACATCTAACTGTTCACTTTCTAGGTCTAAAGCAGCAACTAGACCAAGAATGACTCTAATGGATGACATTTTAACAACAGGTGAAAAAAATTCAGTGAAGTCAATACCTTCTTTTTGGGCAAAACCTTTCACCACCAGCCTTGCTTTATACCTCTCCTTCTTTTCCTCACCTTCATGCTTAATCTTGTACACCCATTTGTTTTGTAGAGCCTTTCTACCTTTTGGGAGGTTTACCAACTCCCAAGTTTTATTTTCCTGCAAAGAGTTCATTTCTTCTTCCATTGCTTTCTTCCATTCTTTATTTTGCTCGACTTTACAAGCTTCTTGAAAACAATTAGGTTCACCTTCATCAGTCAACAAAATATAGTTTGAAGGAGGATACCTTTGTGAAGGCTTATGAGGCCTAGAAGATCTACGAACCAACTGTGGTGGTGCATTGTTAGGTTGAATCTCCTATAAAGGTTCCTGCAAGATTCCTTCTTCTTATTTTTCATTATTTTCCACTTGTTGTTCTTCATGCGCCTGAATTTTCTATTCATTTTCTTGTATTAGTGGTATGTTTTCTTGTTGCTCTTCAAACCTGTCAATAAAATTCTTGACCTCCAACTCACCTACAGTCCTCTTGAACATTTTTGACTCATTAAATATAACATCGTTGCTTCTAATAATTTTATGGTTGACCAGATCCCATAGACGATAACCAAGATCTTCATCTGCATATCCCAAAAAAATGCATTTCATAGATTTATCATCTAGCTTAGTTCTATTTTCTTTGGGAATATGTACGAATGCTTCACATGCAAAGATTTTCAAGTGAGAATAATTCAAATTCTTACCAGTCCAAACATCTTCAGGGATACCGCAATCCAAGGCTGTAGTTGGAGATCTATTTATGAGGTAGCAAGCGGTCCTGACTGCTTCAGCCCAAAAATTCTTCTCCAAACCAGAATTGGACAACATACTTCGCACCTTTTTCATAATGGTGCGATTCATCCTTTCTGCAACACCATTTTGTTGAGGAGTACCAGGCACAGTCTTCTCATGCTTTATGCCAAACCTGTTACAATATTCCTTAAATGCATTTGAGCAATATTCTCCACCATTAACTGTTCTTAAACACTTCAGCAATTTGTTAGTCTCTCTTTCAACAGCAACATGGAATTTTTGAAATATTCCAAACACCTCACTTTTATTTTTCATAGGATATGCCCAAACCTTCCTAGATGCATCATCTATAAACGTTACAAAATATGATGCTCCTCCTAATGATTTGATGTTAACAGGCCCAAACACATCTAAGTGTACCAATTCTAACACATTTTTCTTTCTGTCATGGCCACCTCTAAGGAATGAAACCCTTATTTGTCTACCATATATACAATGCTCACAAAGATCAAGATTATAGGATTTTAAACCTGGCAATAAATTTTTATCAACAAGGATTTTTAAGCCCTACTCGCTCATGTGACCCAAACGTTTATGCCACAGATCTACTGAATTTCCTTCTTTTGTGACAGCAGCCAACTCTAATTTTCCTATCAGTGTCTTCAATGTGTATAATGTTCCTATCTTGGGTCCTTTGGCCACGACCAATGCACCTTTGCTAATTTTCCAGCCTCCTTTCCAAAGCTTGTCGAATAGACTTCATCATCCAGTCATCCCATAGAGATTAAAATCATGCGCATTTCTGGTACATGCCTAACCTGTTTCAACAATATATCTTGTCCATCTTTCATCTTGATCTGGACATCTCCCACTCCAACAATACTGCAAAAATGATTATTCCCCAAATTCACTCTACAATAATCACCGGGACTATATGAAACAAAACTATCTTTGCATGGGGTTACATGGTGAGATGCCCCAGAGTCAAGGATCCAATCAAATCCACTGCTAGATGTATATGCACATGCATCCTCTACTGAAATAGTAAACAACACATCACCATCTGTGGCTACAGCAGTAGTCTCGCCTCCATTTGTGCTGGATGACTTGTGATTTGTACTAGATGGTCTCTGATCCTTTTGTCCTTTCTTCCAGAATCGACATTCTTTCTTCATGTGCCCAGGTTTGCCACAATGAAAGCAGATGATCCTTCCTCTCCTTGATTTTGATCTGCCTCTCGATCTTGATCGCCCTTGCCAGCCTCGATCCATTCTCCTACCATGATCAGCTAGAGCTAGAGCCTCTCCTCCCTAGTTTTTTGCAATTGACTTGCGTCGCAGCTCCTCATTCATTAAACTGCTGTTGACATCATCAAAATTCAGGGTCCCTGTAGTTTTTGAAGTGCTCATAGCTACAATTAAATTTTCCCAGCTGTCTGGCATAGAACACATTAGCAAAATAGCTCTAATTTCATCATCTAAAATGATTTTAACAGAGGCAAGCTTATTAGTAATAATATTAAATGCATTCAAGTGCTCAGCAACTAGAGCACCCTCTTTCATTTTGAGATTATAAAACTTCTTCATCAAGAACACTTTGTTTGATGTCATGTTCTTCTCATATAGATCATGGAGCTTCTTCCATAATTCTTCTATTGTCTTTTCTCCAGACACATTGAAATAAACTTTCTTCGCTAAATATTGGTGGATTGTTGCAATCACCTTTCTATCTAGCTTATTCCACACTTCATTTGTCATCGATGAGGGTTTCTTTGTTATGCCCTTAATCGGCAAATTTTGATCCTTTAAAATCAGTATATCCTCCATCTGTGATTTCTTAGGGCAAAATTAGCCCCACTCAACTTCTCCATATCTGTAACTGTTATCTCCATTTTCAATCAAATTCACAACTGTTATCTCCATTTTCAATCAAATTCACGCACAAAAACTCCATTTAAAAATAAAAGTTTAATTATTACTCTTTAAAATTTAGTAATAATGACGTTCCTCCTTTTAAAATACCCTTTTCAAAATTCCTGCTCATTTTTAAAATATACTTTTCAAAATTCCAACATATAATTATATATGTTTCATAATAAATATAAAAACGTATAAAATGTTTTAACCTTTTCACATTTCACACATACATATGTTGGTTTGAGAAAAAACTTTACGTATATGTGCAAACTTGATGTAAAAAAACTTACGAACACCACGTTTCAACTCCAATCTCCACTTTTTCAAACTCCAGCAACACATTTCAACATAAATCCACGACCTTGTTTTTCTTGCAGCAACTGCCTTTTAGTTCCAACGTTCCTAAGCTATTTCCTGGACAGATCCTTCAACAGCTCCAGGAGTAACAACCAACGTTTTAACGAATGCTGCTAGAGCAAGGCGATGGCACTAAGCGGCTTGCACCGTGGATATTTGAACCATGCTCTGATACCAGTTGTTAGACCAGAGCATACATAACACACAGCGGATTTATACTCAGAGACAGACAAATGGAGAAACAACAAGATTACTTAATCAGAAATAGCGGAATAGATAAAACAATCACTGGAGAACAGAAATCACTTTGCATTACATTACAGGCTTGGGCCTTTGCTTGCTTCCCTTGGCCAGAGAAATTACAAATTTATAGAGGCAGAAGAAGGATCTAGAATCATGTGTGTGGTTCGGATGGAGATGTGAAATGATCTAGAAACCACTGGCAGTGTAGGAGGTCGTAGAATCCTGCATGTGATTCTAGAAACTAATGGCAGTGTAGAAAGATCTAGAATCCTGGAGATCTAGAAAGATCTGATTTGGAATCCTCCATGAATTTGGCTTCACACTTAACAATATTAATGATTTAAAATAAATTTTATCATGTATATATAATTAGTATAGCTATATTTATTTAATACATTTCATTGGTATACATAGATAAACACATACTAATTAATCATATGCATAATTATATTAGTAAATTATTTATTAATATTATTATTAATTAATTAATTAAAATTAATATTTAATTAAGTTGATAAGTTTTTTATGTTGAGATTTTTTTTCATGATGCTATAGTAGATTTGTCGATCTTCAAAGAATATACCATTTTGACAGTGTGATTGACCGTGGGCATGCGATCTGCGATTTTCTCTGCTCAAGGTTCTTTGAATCTTACTAATTGCGCTCTAGCCACATGGTGGAGTGTGACATCATGCCTATGGAAAGGATGTTACATCATAAAGCCAATGAGCACTGCCTTTCGGGACTAAGCCCTTTAGTTTGGGACAAGGAGTCGATTTGATTCTTTAGAATATTGCGCTATAAATTTTTCCAATGTGTAACACATGGGACCACATCACACACGCTTCGGCCTTTATAATATCACAGAATCGCAATTGGCGATTTCACAATGTAGCATTTGGTTGGAGTCCCAAAACTTGTGATCTCCAATGAGTGACGTGGTCTGATCTACGTGGAGACGAAAGAAGTGAAACCCCTCCACACGAAACTTGTATCATATAAAACCTGTGTTAACCCTTCCTACCCAACTTTACATGAAAAACTTGTATTAACCTATGTCCACCCAACTTCAAGATTTAGATAGACATACCAAATATTTAAACTATCATCACCTTTCTAATGCGTCGATATCCCTTGATTCCTTTGAACTCTTTGTGATCGTGATGCTAGCCCCTAAATCAGAGGTGTAACCTTGGTGAATAGCATGTCAATTTTTCGATTGTCAATCGTCGATCACCTTTTGCGTTTGGCCCTTGCTCCTATTTCTCTTCACGTGACCGTAGTCTAGCCCCCATATTAGAGCCCTTCAATCGAAGGTTAGCAATCAGAGGTTTCACTTCGATGCACAATACGCCTCAACCTTCGATCCCTAATCTCCCATATGTGAGGTCATCACTATCATGTATCTACCACATGTCACCTTTTGAATAATGTCATGTGCCGCCCTTGATTCCTTTGAACTCTTGGGCCGCGGTGTTAGCCACTAAATCGAAGCCCTCTCTATCAACGATTTCCAATCGGAAGTGTAACCTTGGTGCACGGCATGTTAAATTTCCGATTGCCTATCACCGATCACCTTCTACATTTGGGCCTTGGTCCTATGGCTCTTCATGTGACCACAGTGTAAACTCCGTATCAAAGCCCTTCAATTGGAGGTTATCAAACGGAGGTTTCACTTCGATGCATAATACGCCTCAACCTCTGATCAATGATCTCCCATATGTGACGTCATCACTGCCACGTATCTTCCTTGTGTCACCTTTTGAATAATGCAACGTGTCGCCCTTTTTTGGCCTATTGTGAGCCTTGAAACTGTCGAATTTTCCTGCCATGTGTCAACCCTATTGGCACGTCATCATGACATCAGCCTTCCCATGTCACTTGTCACAACTAATTTCCGGTTGCAATGCATCCCTTAACACATCTAGTCCCTATTTGTCACGTGTCTCTTATCGGATCTAGTATTTTTTCTGCCACTCGTCCCTTTGGGAGGAGAAAGAAAAGGCTCGAGTTTCTTTGGTTTTGTAGGCAAATCCTTTGTTAATTTATTATTGTCCATCCCGACACTTTAACATTAGCAGCCCATTGTTGGCAGTTTCATCGCATATTGCAACTCACAATATTGACACTTTTAAGATGTGGCCCATTCTAAGAAAGTTACACTTGAGAGCAGATGTGATGTTCTATTTAATTCTTTTTCATACCTCTAGAGGGTCTAGATATCGAAACAAATAATAATCTCAGAAGTCAGAAGTTGGAACTTGAAAAAACAAGGCATTTGGAGGTCGATAAGAATCACTAGATATCTGAAACAGATAAGGCAGTGACACCTCGAACTTGCGGGACATTCCTATTGGTTTATTGGTTGGACGAACCTCTTTATAATAGAGTTATATCAAACTAATAACATTGCGGAAATTCTTTTCGAAATTTCCGATACATGTAGCATTGGTCCTATATAATAATAAAAAAAATATCTAAATTCTGAATCTCTAAACTATGTTATGGACTTCCAACCACTAATATGCAACCTTGATTCTTTTATCATACCAAACTTAAATGTGAAATTGAATCTACCCAGCTTTTGGAATACAACCTTCGATAAGATCCATTGTCTATGCACATATCTTGCTCTCACTATCTATTTTATTCATTAATTATTGTTGGTTAGTCGACTATGTGCATTTATGTCATTTTATTATCCCTCGTATGAAGATCGTAATTTTTATTCCCTTGTACAAAGGTAAATTAATATGATCAATAGGCCTTTTTTTCGACATATTTCCAAAATATTTTTTCTCGTGTCAAGGTTTCAATGCCTAAAAAATCCGATATATATTTAATCAATATGCCACATTTTTTTAACGATTGAAACTTAAAACCCTTACACACATCTTGGTCTCGGCACCTACCCTATTCATTAATCTAATTAATGGACCGACCACGTGTGTTTATTTTCGCTTTATTCTCGCTCACACGAAATTGATATGTTTTATGCCCGAGACACTTTATTATATGCATTTATTCAAACGAGTCACATTGATATGCTGGATCAGACTTTCGACTTGCAAGATTTCAAAAAGGATTCTTCTCATATCAAAGTTTCAAAATCCCGAAACTCCCATGTATATTTAATCAATATGTCACATTTTCCTTTGATTAAGGTTTGAAACTTATCCACACATCCTGACATCGAGGACTGTTCTATTCAAAATCTAATTAATGGCATGCCTATGTGCATTTATTCTCACTTTACTCTCACTCGGACGAGCATCTCTGTCATTGTCTTTGTCATTGGTAACCTTCTGACCTCTCCCACGTGTCCTAACTCTGATTCTGATTTATTTCTCCCTTTGCTTAGCTAGTAGATGGATGTGTGCTCTATTTAACCTCTTCATGTCGCACTATTCTGCTGATTTTTCAAGTTTCATTTTCTATTGTTGTTGTTGCGCTATTGTTGGTCTCTTGTGTGCTCTTGTTGTTGCTACTGCACGTCCTGTTGTTGCCTTCAACTGGATAACTGGCCCGAAATTTCAATAACAAATAGGTGAGAATTGAGAACCTACTAACTATATCATCTTCTGCACTCAAATGGAAAGTATCAATGTTTTCATATTGTTTATCTACATTAGAATACTATGTGTGTTTCCATGACATAAAACACACCCACCTGTAGAGTTTCTGAAATGCCATATATAAACAACCAACTTTCTATGCTTAAACATTTCAATTTTCCTTTCTCCTTACCTTTGACTATTGGAAACAATCTAAGTTATAAATCTTTCTTCTTTCATTTGGCTCCAAGTATGCCAATCCTGTGAACGACCGTGCTTGTTGCTTTATTTCTGCTTCTCTTCCAATGTTGACAGCATTTTACTGGCTTTCACCTTTCAACACCTCCTTTCCCCATCATTATGGAAGTTGCCTTGACAACGAATGCCATCACTTTGATGCTCGTTGGCTCTACATCGATCCAAGCATCACTCCAAATCGTTGAACTCAACCTTCTTGCTTCCACAAAGACATCGTCTCAATGGTACCGCATTTCCCTCTCTTATGGTACCTCTCACCATAGAACTTTGCTTTCGTTTGCTTACAATGGCCATGTCGTCTCTAGTGCCCTCTTGTTGGGCTCGATTATCATTCTCAAATAAGTCAATTGCACTTTTTTTAAAAACTATGAGTATGTTCACTCTTCACCATATTTTTGATGTTTTTATGTTTCTTCCCTCTCCACCATTGTCACTCCGACTAATGATAATAAGTTAATAATTATTTTTTTAATATTGAATGATGACAATTTTTTTTATATAATGCTCATATTATAGTACACATGTCATGTCATTAGAGTATAGATTGATATAATGAGAGTTGTACAAATTGTACACATGTTATTTTTACATATTTTTTTCAAAAATATTTTAAATATTTTTTAATATAAAAAAAAAAATACAACCCGTAAAAATGGTCTATTCAATACTTTACACCAATGAAAAAATGTAATTTTTGAATTTAATTACAAACCATTTGTATTTATGGTACATAGTAATTAATATATAATATTATTTTTCAAATTATTTATCTTTATTGTACATAGTAATGAGTGATATAGTACATAGTAATTAATAATAGAATACACAAAAGTCAGTTCTTGTCAATATTACACAATAAGAAAGTAGACATTTCAACCAATAGTATTTGAGATAAATAGAAATAAATTTTATTTAAAAATAATAAATTTAATTTCATAATGTTAAACTTTGTATAGATTTTAAATTTTTTTTAGTCAAAACAAAACTAATAACAAGTTAATGAAAAATTGAATCTGACAACCACAAATATAATAATAGATTAGATTTTATACTTATAACCCATCAATTTTAAACATGTTAATCTATAAATTCAAAAAAAAATCATTAGTTTTTGCGTGAATTAAAAGGTCAATGGTTTATCTTAATTTCTTTATCAAACAAACATAAAAATATTATTATTAGAAGGTCACTTGTTTATCTTAATTTCTTTATCAAACAAACATAAAATTATTAAAAATGTATCATGTGTTTTATTTTTTACCCTAAAATCTATGTCTGGCCAATATTTAAAAATATCCTTCCTCTAGCCATTATTTAAAATATATTAAACAAAATATGAAAATGGAAAGGTTTTACAAGTATAAGATACATATTAGATGTAAAGGTTTTACAAAACATATATCTAAGCAATATATGGATTTATGAAAATGTGTTTATATTTTTTTTAAAGTGAAATAGGATAAAGATTTAATTTTTTAATTTTTTTTATATTAAAGTCATAAAATTTTATGAAATTGATTTATAGTGAAAAAAATATATTTGCATCATCTTATATTTTTGTGATCCATATTAATTATGAGATTGTAGGATTTATCATTAAATTATGATCGATATAATATGGTTTATCTTTATCATAAAAGAAGGTATTGTGATCCATATTAACTATGAGATTGTATTAATTATGAGATTGTAAGATTTATCATTAAATTATGATCGATATAATATGGTTTATCTTTACCATAAAAGAAGGTATTTACATTTTTAACAGTTTGGATATTTTTATTATTATTAATTTGAATCTTAAATATCATTTTTTTATTAAAAAATTTAATGAATTACACATATTTCTTTTATTAAAAAGTAACTCAATTATTTTAGTTTTAATTACTTCTTGCTTACTATTTTACCATAATTAACCCACATATATAAAAGAAATTTATTTAAGTCTTATATTGCAATAATTCTATCAATTATTCGATGTAAATTCAGGATTGGAAAGTTTCAATAATGTATAACCTAAATTACAGTATCATTTCCACGTATATGATGTCTATATATCAGTGTAACAACAATACAAATTATACTAAATTTGCCTATACTATTCATGGATATATTCGTTGAGCTATGAAAAGAAGTAGCCTTTGAATCCAAAGTAAAATTGGTCGTGTTGTAATAAATATTTTAGGCTCAAGAAAATTAACCTGTAAACTAAATTTGGCTTCCTTGAAATAAAAGTTTTCTCTAAGACACAATTGTGTAGCTAAATCAACCATATTGAAGAGCTACTTACGTTGAAATATCTATTTTATTTCATTGCAATATCTATTTTATTTCATGGTTTAAAACTAGGTTGAAAAATACATTTTATTTTATTGTTGGTTAAAATTTTTAATTTAAGAATATTGTTTTAAAATAATATGGTAAAGATGTTATAATGTTTAACATTTTGATTTGGTCAAAATAAAATAGAAAACATAAATTATCCAGTCTAGTGTGGTAGAGATGTAATGACTTATTTAATATTTTGGAACTAGGAATTTTGATCCCTCTAGGGTCTAGATAAATCTGGAGTTAAGAGGGATCTAGACTAGTTTTAGTATATTTACATATTATATCACATTTGATTAATTCCAAAAAATGTGTGTGAATTAAAAATTATATATGAATTTATGTGGTACATTGTGTTTGAGAAAGTATTGTTCTTGATAAAAGCTAGTTTTAGTATATTTGCTTATTATATTACATTTGGTTAATGCCATAAAATGTGGGTGACTTAAAATTTATATATGAATTTATGTGGTACATTGTGTTTGAGAAAGCATTGTTCTTAATCAAGATAAAACTATAAAGCGGCTTGTTTAATACTAATGATTTAAAATAAAGAGAAAGATAGATATTCATTTTTGAGAAATAAAAGTAAAAATGAGAGAGTGTGTATTTCCAAGGTTACTCATATTGAGAGAAACTTTTGGATGAAATTGTATGATGTCATATCATTTTTTACTAAAATCCATGTTTCATAAACCCCTTTTTTATTCTGAAACTCTTAACCTCGTTTAACTCTGCATCTCACTTTTTTCTTAGAAACAAACTATTTATGAGCAAAGTGAACGTACAACAACGTGTTCATATCTTTCTCCTATTGTAGCTAACATCTTTATGGAATACTTTGAAGCTAAAGCCCTGGACTGTTAGTATCTACAACTCGAATGTTGGTTCAGGTTTGTCGATGATACTTTTGTCATTTGGCAGCATGGTAGACATGTGCTAGATGCATTTCTCTCTCATCTCAACAACATTTCCCTTCATATCAATTTCACCATGGCATTTGAATATAATAACTCTCTTTCGTTCCTAGATGTCCTTACCATTCAAATTCATGATGGCTCCCTAACTCATCAAGTTTACAAAAATAAGAACCACACTAATTGTTGTCTCCATGCTCATTCTCACCACCACCCTTCCCAAAAATCTAGCATTCTCAAAACTCTCATCTCTCAAGCCCTTAAAATTTTTGCTCCCCAGTTCCTTCCTTGCGAAAAATCTCACTTGTTCCAAGCTTTCAAAGCCATTGATTATTCCTCTTCTCAAATAAATAAAACATTCAAGAGCGTCTGTAATCCCATATCCACGAACCCTCTTTCCTCTCCTTCTCAAGGCCAAGTTTCTCTCCCTTGCATAAAAGAGACCACTAACCTCATAGCAAAAATCTTTTTAAAGAAGATGTTAACATTGATTTTAAACCCCATAAAACTTTGAAGTTGATGTTATGAACAACCAAAGATAATTATGACCCCATGTTGAATTCAAGGGTTTACCAAATCCCTTGTTCATGTGGAAAATCACACATTGGCCAGATTGGACATCCATTCAAAGCTCACATTAAAAAAATATTGTTAATACCAATCATCTTCCGCTACTGAAGTCGGCCATAGTTGATCACTCTTTTAATTTGAAACATCTAATCTTCTTTTATCAAACCAAAATCCTTGCCTTTATTGCTTTTAACAATTCCAAAATCATTAGAGAAACCCTTGAAATAGAGAAACATTTATCCACCATCTAAGTCATCAGCTAGCATGTTTTGCAACCTTATATTTAATAATCCTATGTTAAAATAAATTCTTCTTTTACCTATTTGTTTCTAATCCAATGTATTTCCTAGATTATCTATCCTTACAATTTTATTATATTTTTTTATTTTACTTGAACTTTCCTTCTTTTTTAATTAATTAATTAATCATGTTCTCTTTTGTTAAACCCTTCTATCTTTTCCATTGTCCCCCTTAATTTTCTCTTAAACCCCTATCTAATTTATCTATTTTAACTATCTTTTAATTTAATTAATTTTTTACTTAAATATTTTAATTTGACCCCTTGTTATAAGGATTGTTTTCTTTTATTTAATCTATTGACTTATCATTTCTTTTAAGTGCTAATTATACTAGCATAGGTGCAAATTGTTTTTATGAGCTAGCATTATTTAAATGTTTTATATAGTTATCTAATTTTTTATTTTTAGATTTTTGAAATTGTTATTTTGGCAGATAGTAAAATTTCAACTTCGATGACAAAGGGGCATCCTTACACATCATACTTTGATGTAGAATGAGCCTCTAGGCTCAATAATTTAATGTTATTATTATTCTTTAATGACTATTTTCATGTCTAGTTTTGGATGTTTCCTTCTCTTAAAGGATTCAGAGCTCTCGTTTGTAATCATTCAATTCTCAAAATCCCGGATGATGGGTAGAGTGTCCACCTCAAAAGTTGTACAAGATTAAACATCCTCAGGACACTTTCATCCAAAAAATTCTTTCAAAAGTAAGTGGTTTAATATATATATATAATAGAAAAGAAAATAGTCAAGGGTTAGTTTAATTGGTGGAGTCTTTGTCACTAAAGCAATTTAGTTATTGAAAAGTTAAGGTTTCAATTCTCTTAACACTTTCTCTAAGTTTAATTCTCTCAAGACTCTCTACCAGCCATAGTCAATGTAGTGATCACCAATTTCTTGGTTCAATGAACCATTTAATATATATAATAAGTATTTAATTAAAATTAGACTTCTAAAAGTTCATATTTTGGAATTAAAAATATTAACATGAATCTTTAATAATATTTTTTTAAGAGTT